>PVJH01047282.1:0-11391 GCA_004026705.1 Nesogale talazaci
TGGTACCGGGGGCCTAGGTAGGAGGAGGATGTTTCAAGAATGATGATGGCAACAAATGTGCAAATGTGGTCTGCACACAATTGACGCATGTATCGATCATGATGGGGGTTGATTTATAAAAGGGGGCCGAGCCCCGGTGGCATAGTGGTTGTGCACGGGACTGCGGCCCACTGGGATGGAGGTTCAATTCCAGCTCACAGAAGCAAAGGCTGGGCCTCCTACTCCCACCACCAGAGGGCAGTGATGCCTAAAAAAATAAAAAATAAATGATTTATAAAAGGTAAATAAAATTAATTTTGGGCTGAGCCCCAGTGGCATAGTGGTTGAGTGTGGGACTGCAGCCCATTGGCTTGGCAGTTCAAATCCAACAGCAGCAAGGCTGGGCCTCCCACTCCCACGAGAGGGCAGTGATGACAAAAAAAAATTAATTTCACACATGCAAAAAAAATGTTAAAAAATACTGTCACCTGCAAAGTTCATGCATTAAAATCTTACACTATAAAGTCAAAAACAATACACTGACCCAACTTCAGAGTACTTGTTTGGATTGCTGTTACAGACCTTAACAGATGTCACCGCCTTAGCTAAGAACAGCAAGATGTCTGTAAAGTAGCCAGGGAAAGTATACCAACAGGCAATGTTTAACAGAAATTGAAAGTCAAGCTAAGTAGTCATTTAATTGAAATATGTGTGTTTTAATGTATGTGTGTCATATAACACATTCTTCATAAAACTTTACTATATGATGAACTTAACTGACTCGGGTTATTACAATGTTAATTTTCTTTAAGAAAATTACATTATTTCTGCATTTAAAAAGTAACTGAAAAGACTTTCTTTTTTATTGCTAAACTGATTTTCTTGAAGTAATAAAAAGAGCACTTATTTGCTAAGCACTAAAAATAAAAAATCTTATTAGTCAATACTAAACCACTATGGCAACTCTCCATCCTTGGTTAAAGTGACCAGACCTCCCACTTTGGGCGGGAAGTCCGATTTTAAACAATTTTTCCGGGCTGAGCCCCAGTGGCGTAGTGATTGAATGCGGGACCGCGGCCCATTGGGTTGATGGCTCAAATCCAGCAGCAGCTCTCCAGGAACAAGGCTGGGCCTCCCATTCCCACCAGAGAGCAGTGATAGAAAACAAAAAAAAATTTTTTTTTCCAAAGTCCTGTGGCATTTTTAAAAAGTCCCAATTTTTGTAAAGAATGCACGACAAGCTAGGGAACTTATCCTCCCTCCCCCCAACCTGTCAGTGGTGTCCTGCTTTACCAATGTTAAAATCTGGTCACTTTATCTTGGTCTTTCCATATCCTCAGACTAAATACTCATTAGAAATCAGCAGGTTTTGACACATCCCCTCCAGATAGAACTCCTTGATCCTTCACATATCTTGTTTTGCTTTGCTGTAATTTATTGGTTTCATATCCCAGATCAAGAGTTACCTAGTGAGTCTTAGTCACATCTGTCTCCCACAGTAGATGCCGAAAATAAATTCAAATAGAGTCTAGAGCAACCATGATTCAACCAGTAGGGTTCTGGCACAAAAAGAGAAACCAGATGATAGAAAACCAGAGATAACTTCAGAACATCTGTGCCAGGGTCGTTTAAGTCTTTCATCCTGGAGAGTTTCAGATGATAAGACAACATGGGCAGAGGCCTGTCAACTCCTACCGGTGAGCCTGATGCAGAGAGGCACCCCTGAGGAACATCATGTGATGCCCACTGAGCTTGGGGGTGGCTTGGCCATAGCCTACATGCTTACAGAAGCTGTGATGCGCCAAGAAATGGGAGGACACAAAGCAACGTGACAGTGACATACTATACAGTTCTGTGCACCCTGGACCTCTACCCTTATCACAGAGGACACAGGAAGGTTCTGCAGCCTCTGGAATCTTCCTGACATCACAATCCTGTGACCAAAGCTGCTCACACACACCCCGGTCATCTGGGGGGGGGAACTCTGAAAGATCCCGGGTTTGATGGGAACTCACTTAGCATGCTCATGGGGCCGGGGGTATTGTTTTGTTTTTTTCGGTCTCCAAGGTAAGACTCCAGTCATCCCACTGAGAAGACAAAGGTTGTTTTCTCCAGAACCTAAGAGGTCAGAAGCCATGCTGGGACTAGGCATCCCCCCAACATGCCCCATTGGGCAGGTGACCAGGCAGGCTGGGGTGGGGCCCAGGCTAGCTGGGGTATCACTGGGGTGCAGGAAGGTCCTCCCACCCAACCTCAATAAGGGCAGGTCAGGGTGTACAGAAGGCCCTGAGGCATGCTGGCAAATTCCATAGAATATGGAAGGTTTTGTTGCTTTTTTTTAATCATGGTATTGGGGGCTCAACAAGAGAACAACAAGTGACCCAAAATCGATGGCAAGAAGGCTGTGGGGGGCCTGGTAGGGCCTTGATCAAGGGCAATGTAACCAAGAGGAATTACTAAAACCCAAATGAAGGCTGAGCATGATAGTGGGACAAGAGCAAAGTAAAAGGAAATAGAAGAAAGACCCGGGAGGCAAAGGGCATTTATAGAGTTCTACATAGATGCATATACATATGTAAATATATTTATATATGACTATATGCATATACTTATAGGTTTAGTATTAAGGTAGTAGATGTACATTGGGCCTTAACTCAAGTACTCCCTCAATGCAAGAACATTTTGCTGTATTAAACTGGCATTCCATGATGCTCGCCTTCCCGACAGGATCACTGAAGACAAAGCTGTGCATAAGCACGTAAGGTGAATAAAGCTGATGGTACTCAGCTATCAAATGATACAGTGTCTGGGGTCCTAAAGGCTTGAAGATAAACAAGCAGCCCTCTAGCTCAGAAGCCACAAAGCCCATATGGAAGAAGCACACCAGCCTATGTAATCACGAGGTATCAATGGGATCAGGTATCAAGCAACAAAGAAAAAAAATCATATCATTGTCAATGAACGGGAGTGCGGAGTGGGGATCTGAAGTCCATCTGTAGGCAACTGGACATCCCCTCACAGAAGGGTCTCGGGGAGGAGATGAGCCTGTCTGGGTGCAGGATAGCACTGATGAAATGTACAACTTTCCTCTAGTTATTTAATGCTCCCCCCCCCCCCCGTCCAATATCATGATCGCAATTCTACCTTACAAATCTGGCTAGACCAGAGGATGTATACTGATACAGATAGGTACTGGAAACACAGGGAATCCAGGACAGATGATCCCTTCAGGACTAGTGGTGAGAGTGGAGATAATGGGAGGGTGGAATGAGTGTGGGGTAGAAAGGGGGAACTGATAACAAGGATCTGCATATAACCCCCATCCTGGGGGACAGATAAGAGATAAGTGGGTGAAGGAAGACATTGGACAGCATAACATATGACAAAATAATAATCCTTTATAAATTTTCAAGGGTTCATGGTGGGGGAGGAAGAAGGGAGGGGAGTGAGATAAGGAGCTGATACCAAGGACCGAAGCAGAAAGCAAATGTTTGGATGATGGCAACAAATGTACAAATGTGCTTGACACGATGGATGGATGGGTAGATTGTGTCAAGAGTTGGCCGAGCCCTCAATAAAATGATTTTTTTTAAAAGCCTGGTGAAGATCTCCTTATGAAAAGACACCCTACACCCTGGAAGCATAGTTCCACTCTGACGCACTTGAGGGTGCAGGGAAGAAGCCCAAGGTAACTGGTTTGGGAGATCAAACTGGGTTTGTTAAAACAGCGCGCCCTCTAGTGCACTTACAGAAGAGCTGCATGTAGCTCAGGAGCCTCCAGAAGGGTTTGAACTGCCAACCTCCAGTAACCAATGGTTTGGATCTACTCCACAGTGTACTGCCCGCACCTGCAGGGGGAATGAGAACCCCCGGGAAGGCCCTGCCTTGCTGTCTGATGGACGGCAGGATCAAGGCCAGCACACTCGTGGACCTGAATTCAATCTGGGCTCCACAGGCAGGCAGCACTGCGGTGGCTGCCGACCCCAGTGAGCACCCGGATCTGCTAACATCACCTCCAGAGTCCTCGGGACCCCCAACAAGGGTGATGCATCATTCGTCAAACTCTGGAGGTGGTGGTGCGAGTGGTTAAAAACTTGATCAGGTGCCATGAAGGGTGCCATTCTGTGCCTTCAGTCTGAATTCATTTCAGGGAACTCACACACAGCTCCGGGGGCAAAACTGAGGTCCCGAGAGGGTCTGGGGTTTTCCTGGACCTCCTGCTCCATTCTCAGCGGGAGGTTAGAGACAAGAACGCTGGCACCAAGATGCTTTCTGTCACCCATTCTGGAAAGTCATCCACGTTTTGAATCCTACGCCAACCTCCCATGATGCAGATGGGCCTGGGCCCAAGCTGCAGGCCCAGCTCCCACAGCAGAGAAAGAACAAGTTCTTCCAGTCCAACCATAGACAGCCCTCAGCACAGACCGAAGCCAGGGGGATCTGAGTCCCGGGGTGAGTAACACAAGGGGAAGTCTGAAAGGGTTGCTACAGAAATCACAAAACCCTTCGTTCAACAGAAATACAGAATGATCCTTTCACAGGGGTCGCCCAATTTATAGCAGTAACAACATTACAGTTATGACGGAGCAACAGAAATAATTTTATGGTTGGGAGTCACCACAACATGAGGAACTGTATTAAAGAGTCCTGGCATTAGGAAGGTGGAGGACCACTGGGTTAGAAGGACACATGCATATGTGTATGCCGGTGGTTGGCAATGTTTTTTTCAAGTGGGTCATTTTTCTATTGTTTTTCACAAAAATTTTTGCTAGTGGGTCACACGACACCTCTATTTTAGATTATGCGTTATCTTAGACTACAGAAAATAAAAACATTATACAGATGGGATCATCCAATATATCTTAAATATAGAATTACAGATTTATTATCATCAAATCTATATTTACAACTTGAAAGAAATCATAAAATGTTAGCAGAAAAGTAAACACTGTGTAAATAAAATGAACCCCTATTAGTTATGAACATTTAATCATTTTAATGGCTTCCTTCATGCTGTTTTCATTATCCCTGTAAGGCTTGAAGTATTTGGGCATTTGGGTGAGAATTCGTTGTTTTTAAAGGACACATGATTCTGGATTTTCGTTAGCTAACCTATTTTGTGATGACTTGAGAATGAATTTCATTTGGGAATCAACTTCTTTTGGGGGGGGGGGGCATCACTGCTCTCCGGTGGTGGGAGCAGGAGGCCCAGCCCCACTGCTGGAATTGAACCTCCGTCCCAGTGGGCCGTAGTCCCGCGCACAACCACTACGCCACCGGGGCTCAGCCGGGAAAAGACTTTTTCACATGAGTAAATGGATCCAAAAGCTGATAGTAAAGTGAAACCAACTTTCTTTATTGAAGAAAACTTGGAAGGAAGTGATGCCCAACATGTGGCTATCATGCTGAAGTGATTTTCATCAGTGGCTTCAAGTTGTCTTCTTAGAGTCTTGAATTTGTCTGTCCATATTGCTGAGGGTTTTTTTGTTTGTTTTGTTTTGTTTTTTGGGACATCACTGCTCTCCGGTGGTGGGAGTAGGAGGCCCAGCCTCGACTGCTGGATTTGAACCTCCAACCCAGTGGGCCGCAGTCCCGCGCACAACCACTACGCCACCGGGGCTCAGCCTCTTGCTGAGTTTTTTAAGTCAATTAACTCCATGTTCAGATTTTCAATGTCAAGAAAATTGAAATGTTGCAGGTCAAACACATTGTCCTCCATTTCATCAGACTTTATTATAAAACGGAACATAGGACCATGGACTTTAAAGTTCCGAAATCAGGTTTCAAATTTGGTTTGAATGGCATTTATGTAAGTTTTAAGCATATCTACTACTGCATTTGTAATTTCGTTATGAGTTTTTTTCTTTTTTTTTTTTTTAGGCATCACTGCCCTGGTGGTGGGAGTAGGAGGCCCAGCCTTTGCTCCTGTGAGCTGGAATTGAACCTCCATCCCAGTGGGCCGCAGTCCCGCACTCAACCACTACACCACCGGGGCTCAGCCCTCTTTATGAGTTTTTACCAAAGGAAAATATTTAAATGTTTGTTTCACTAAGCCCCCCTGGAATAGAACTATCTTACAACAAAAACTTTCCCATTCTTCATAAAGTTTGAGAATTGTCTGTTCCTTGCCCTATAAGTGCAAATTTACATCATTGAAATGATTAAGAATATCTGCTGAGAATTTTAATTTAAGAAGCCAATTTTTATCTTTGAGCTGAGGGAAAATTTCACCGATTTTACTCACAAATATTCCAATTGCATCAATGCATTTCACAAAGCGATTTAGAACCTTTCCTCTGCTTAATTAGCAAACTTCAGTATGCATTAATAAATCACTATATTCACATTCAATATCTTCTAAAAATGTCTTAAATTTTCTGTGATTCGAGGGAGAATGAGCTATAATTATGTTAGTAATTTTAATCACTATGCTCATCACTTCATTTAACTGTTTTGAAGAGGCTTTTGTACATAAGTTTTCTTCATGAATTATGCAGTGGAATGAAATTTTTAGTCTTCCAAGTTCCTTCTGCAATAGGTTTACAAAGCCAGTATGTTTTCCTAACATTGCTGGAACTTCATCAATTGTGACAGAAAATAGTTTTTTCTTCAAATCAAAAACATTTCCATTTTCGAATTTAGTGAATTCTTGAACTTTCTTTAAAATGTCAATACCTTTCATAGTACCTAACATTGGAGAAAGTACACATGACTCTTCATGAATAACTGGAGAATTAATAGCTTCATAATGAGCAACAATTGCAAGCCTTGCAACGTTATTTATGACAGTACTTTCGCCCACAGACAAGCCCAATGACATCTATCTCGTTCAAGTCAAACTATGCATATTGCTTTTCATTTGTTGGGCTCTTCTCAAAGAAGACAGCCACTGACAGCCGGTTGCTGATGGCTGTTTCACCAAATCATAAAGCACCACGGCGCAGCAACAATCACCATCTACTTCTGGCCATCGCCGTAAGCCGAAAGCCAAAAGCACCCACTTTAATTCGTTGGTAAGAATACCTACCGGGCTGAGCCCCGGTGGCGTAGTGGTTGCGCGCGGGACTGCGGCCCACTGGGACGGAGGTTCAATTCCAGCAGTGGGGCTGGGTCTCCTACTCCCACCACCAGAGAGCAGTGATGCCCACAAAAAAAAAAAAAAAAAGAATACCTACCTATTGTCATAATTAAGAATTGTTTACTGGGTCACTAAAATTTTCCCAGAGGGTCACTAGGTGACCCTCGGGTCATAGGTTGCCGACCACTGGTGTATGCATTCACTCCCTTGGTTGGTGAGGCCCCACCAGAGATAAAAGAATGGCAGGCTCCAATGTGTAGGGTTCTCAATTGGATCCACTGGACATCATCAGAAAATTTGATGAAATCTAAATCCAGTTGGTTTATTCAGCTTAGCACCAGGGCTGTCCAGGTTGGGAATCATTCTTTGTAGGGGGGTGGGGGTGGAGGTGGGGTCTGTCCTGAGCATCATGAGATGTTTAGTAGCAACCCTGGCCTTACTCGGAGAGATAAGATACCAGGAGTGCCTCCTTTCCCCTCCCCCTCCCAGTGGTGACAGTCATCTCCAGAAGTTGCCAAACACTCCCTGGACAAGAAAAACACCTATTCTGTGAACCACTGGGCTACAATGTAGCTCTCAAATAAAAAGTGCTCCCATCCGGGGATCTAGGTGGAAGAAGGATTTTTCGAGAAAGATGGTGGCAACAAATGTGCAAAGGTGGGCTGCATACCATGGATGGATGTATCGATCGTGATAGGAGCTGTACGAGCCCCCAATAAGATGATTTACAAAAAAAAAAAATTAAGAAAATAATTGTCAAGAAAAGAGTGATGTTAACATATGTACAAATATGCCTGAAACAATTGCTATATGGATTGTAATAGCGATTGTAAGAGCCCTCAATAAGATGATCTTAAAAATAAAGAAGCACTGTCATGAAATCAGATCAGACTCCTCGCAACTCCCTGAGGGTCTGACTCTGTAACTGTTTACAGGAAAGAGGAGAGCCCAGTCTTTCTCCCTTGGAGCTGCTTGTGGGATCCAACAGTGAACCATGCAGACAGGATCTCAGACCAACTTGTAACCACTTCACCACCATGGTTGCTACAATGTAACTGACAGTAGGAATTCCTGCTGGAAAGAAAGAGGAGGTTTTCTACTCCCATAAAGACTGACATCCCTGTTCCCGGGTTTTGGCACCAAAAAAAGACTGACATCCTTGGAAAGCTGTAGTTCATACTACTGCTACTAAATAAATAGTAATAATAGTCCCTAATAGTAGTGGTAAAAGCTATTAATACTACTATTCTTCATAGTAGAACTGCCACTTAAAGTATTGTGAATAGCTGAAGGTGATAGTCAGGTGACAATGCTAATGTCTGATTTGGGACAAATGGTTCCATGGTGAGGGAGAAATACTAGGCTAACAGGAAGCTGGAGAAAGGGCATCCAGGACACGCTCTCTCCTATCTTTGCAACTTTTTTTTGTCAATCTGAAAAGATTCCAAAAGAAAGTATTTGTTAAATAAAAAATAATTGTAAAAATCAGAGCGGTGGGGCAAAGAATGTTGACAACTGGGGCTGGAGTGCAAGACTGTCGCTGCATGGACCACATGCCGACTCTCACCTCCACCCGATGGAGGTGAGCTGAGAAGGTGAGATTTGACAGCTCATCCTGGAATGAAAGATTGAGATTTGGGGGGGGGGGTGTGTGTGCAGAGTGGGATGGGGCCTAGTCTGGATTTTGCATGTGAAAAGGACTTGGATTTGGGTAGCCTATTACAGATTGAATTATGTACTCCAATTTTTTTTAATGTGCTTGACACAATAGATGTATGTATGGATTGTGATAAAAAGTTGTTCAAGCCCCCAGTAAAATGATTTTTAAAAAATGTGTTCACATCCCTGTTTAGACCTGATAGGAACAAAGCGGCCCCATTCCCCCACCCCCTCAGGAAGAGGGACAACATGCTGGACTTCATTCTAAGGAGCTTCCCTCTCCAAGCCAGGCTGTGTGAACCCCTTTCCCAGCCTGCCAGAGAGACCACCTGGCTTCAAAGACCCTTCATCCAAATAGATCACCCACTGCACTTCAAAGCCCCCTCCCACAGCATACCTAAGAAGGAGGCTGTAAAATAAGGCCATCTCTCACAGATCAGATCCTGCAGCTGCAGCATCAAGCCACTCTTCTCCTTATCAGTGCAACCCCCAACAGTTTCCTTCACCTCATTTCCCTAACCCAGGTCCTACAAAGATCCCACTGCCCCACCAACAGGCGCAGCTTCCCTGGCCCCACTCTTTGGCCTTGGAACTGCCCAGGAGCTCAAGACACTCCTGTCCCTCTCTCTGCGCTCCCTTCCTTCAAGTCCTTCCATACCTCAACAAAGCTTAATTTTTACTTTTCATCCCTCACTGAGCTCTATTTCTGGCTCGGTCTCAACCTCTGAATCCCAGCACCCGGTACCTGTGGCTGTGACCCTGTAAAGTGTAGAAGATGGTCTTTGTGGATTATGTTACGCCAAGTGATTTTTGGATTTGACCCGGCTGTCCCCCAAGACAATGACCATGAGCCCCCAGGCTCAGCAACTCATTTCCAAAACTGTCGGTCTCCATGAGTGCACACAGTCCACGGCCACACCATCCTGAATGTGCCCAATCTCATCTGTGAGTGCACACACCTCATCTTTGTCCCTGGAGAGGCTGGTGGGTTTGAAGGCACCGGCTACTGTGTCGCTGGGACTCCTAGAATCCACCCAGCTGGTTGCATTTTGCTATGGGCAGCCCTAGGCCACACACACAGCCAGGCATTCTGAACCCGAAGGTACTTCCTGGGTAGATAAAAGAGGTAACTCTGCTGAGAAGTCTCAAGTCATTTGGGGGTTCACAGGGGTTGCCCCCAAAATAAAGTCGCATCCACCCATTTTTGCAGACAAGGAAGTTGAGATCCAAGAAGAGACAGGATCTCTCCAGGCCACCCGGCTTCATCACGATCCGGGTCCTAAGCCTGTGCCTTTCCCACAGAGCGAGTTCACAAGCAGGAGTTTCCAGCTTAAAGGCCTAGGCACGGGTACCATCCACGTCCTGTCCTGCTGCACATGCGCCTGTCCCACTTGGAGGAGCAGAGGGCTCACGGGTCATTTGGAAAGCCAGCAGCAAGACGCCAGGCCTGCCCTCCATCCACCAGGATGGGACCGACCCCAAGAGGTCTCACCTCACTGTCTCCTGCCCAGAAAGGGAAAACTGAGGCTCATAAAAAGACTTGTCCAAGGTCACACAGAACATAGCTGGATAAGTGTATCTCCACCACCCGCCTGTAGAGATGGCTCCTGAAAGTCTAGGGACATCCTCCAATCACCCCCCCTTCCAACATGCCAAAATTCAAACTCCCTGCCCTCCAGTGGATGCTGATTCATAGAAACCCCAGAGGACAGGGTAGAACTGCCCTTGTAACTCTGTAACTCACCCACACACACACCCCACCCCCGGCATCACTGCCCTCGTGAGAGTAGGAGGCCCAGCCCTGCTCCTGGAGAGCTGCTGCTGGATTTGAACCGTCAGCCCTGTGGGCGGCAGTGCCGCACTCAACCACTACGCCACCAGGGCTCAGCCTCTGTAACTCTTTATGGAAGTAGAAAGTCTCATTTTCCTCCAGTGAACTGGCTGATGGTTTCCAAATGCTGAACTCTCAGCAGCCCGATGTACAGTCACTATGTCACCTTGAAGCCACCACGGAATTATCACATGCTGTCCCCTCTTCCTCACCCCTCACCAGCCCTCTGCACACACCACTCCCTCTGCCCGGAGTACTCCTCTGGGCCCTTGTCCTGGCTGGCATCCCCTGCCAGCGTCTACATCTCCTCCAGAGTTCAGCTTCGGTGGGGCAGGGTCCTGGGTCCCACAGCCACCCCAGATGTGACCGCTCCCCATTGAGGCATGCATGCAGTCCTGGCTCCACTCCTGGGCAGTGTCTGTGTCCCACTGGGTGAGGCTACGTGGGTCTTCTTCAGCCCTACATTCCCAGTAATAGCTGGGATTGCTGCTCCACACATGTTTCTTAGAAGGAGCCTGGCGGCTCACACGCGAGGCTCTGAACCACACAGGCAGCAGTTCAAACCCATCAGGAAAAAGGGGGAAGCAGGCTGCTCCCATAAAGACTGGCCGCTTCAGAAGCTTCGGGAGTCATCCCGTTCCACCACCCGGGTCCTCCCTTCATCAGAATGGATCGAAGGCACACAACAGCAGCAACAGTCGGTGTGAATCTGACTACAGTCCTTCGGTGAGGGAACCATCACCTCCCCCAAACCCTGTGTTCCTGGAAGATGTGAACCTGCACCTCGGCTGGCTTTGCTCCAAACCCAGAGTCTGACACACAATCAGGCGCTTCCAGGCCATCG
>PVJH01047283.1:0-11485 GCA_004026705.1 Nesogale talazaci
ATCTTCAATGATCTCTTCATGAGGGCAAGTATTGAGTAGGGCTGTGTCAGAGAGTTAATTGCTTTTGGATTGGGGTCTAGAATTAAGTGCAAGCTCCCACTCCATTCACAGATCTATGATTTATGTATGTCTCTGGTTCACCTTAGAGATAGCATTACCACTTTATGATAAAGCACATTATAATTACCCCCTCCCTGGGGGGCATAGAGTAATTCTTTTGATAGTATCATTAATTTAGCCAATGATAGAGAATTTAAGGTACTGTTGAGAAAAGGGAAGGACACGAGTATAGGCTGGCTTTTCAGACATGAACTGTCAACTCATTCAGTGCCTGGACAAACAGTGGGGGTTGGAGATAAGACAAAAGTTTCAATAACACTTGGCTGAGCCCCGGTGGTGTAGTGGTTGTGCATGGGACTGCGGCCCACTGGGTTGGAAGCTCAAATCCAGCAACAAGGCTGGGCCTCCTACTCCCACCACCAGAGGGCAGTGATGCCCCCAAAACCAAAACACCAAAAAGAAAAATAACACTCATTCACAAAGGCAAAGGCATGCTAACCATAATGATACATGTCATCAGAAAATCAAGAGAGCACTAACATAGTCAATACGGGGTAGCACCAGACCCACATTTAGTGGACGCCTGCGTCAGTCTGGGCGACTTGAGAAACAAACCCGGGGTGACTCATACAGTGCAAGGGAGAGTTTTGTATCACAGAGCAGTTGCTTATTAAAAAGCCAACCTAGTCCAGCCCACATCAAGTCTGTAAGTCTGATATTGGGCCATCTGTCTAATGCTAGTCCTTAAACTCCTCTTCAGACTCACGAAGCCACTTACAATGATGCCGAATGCAGGAAGATCACAGGCCTGTGGGTGAAAAGTCCAGTGGGTCCAGTGGCCGTGGCAGCATCTCAGTGCTGGCATGGATCTCTACAGGGTTCCTCCAGTGTCTCAGCAGCAGGAAAGTGAAGCAGAGAGCGTATCGCACTTCCAGGGAGAAAGAGAGGAAGTTCCCAGAATCCTTCTGAGAAGGCCACGCCCACAAGAAAGCATCATCAGGCTGTGACCTAATTGACAGGCTAGCCTCCACCCCTATACTTATTTGTCAAGTTGACATGACATTATATAACTACCATAGCACCCTCAAAGCAAGAGATCTGAATCAAAGTCCTACAACCATCAATTCCATAACTTGGGGTTGTAGTCATCTGGTTCTTCACACACTAGGGGGTTTCAGTCTTAAATGTAAAGGCATCTCTCAGTTCTTCAAATCTGCTATGGTGGAGTTTGAGGTTAAACCCAGTTTGCTTTGTGGAGTTTCCACCTCACATCCTTTAGCTGTGGCCAATGAAGGCTGTTGTGTTCTTCAAAAGAACCAAGTCTAAAGCCCCAGTAGATTATAGCTCATGGCCTGAATCACTAAAGGCTGGATAGAAATCATGTCGAAAGTGTTCACCTAGGAGCGCAGTACTGGGCGTATTCTCCCCTTGGATTTTATATACTTATTGTTAAGCATTTTTCTTATATACTTATTGTTAAGCATAACCTGATGATAGGTTGCTTCATGCATTTTACCCACCAACAGAAGTTTAATTGTCTTCTCTGAGACATACAAGGCCCGTCTTGACTTGAATTTCCAGAAAGGTTTGCTTATCTCTCCTGCAGGAATGTCTGCTGATTTGGGACGAACTTGACACAACAATGTACGGCAGTAACTAAATGATCTTCTCCCTCTTGAGAAACTGACCCCCGCTGGGGTGAGGCTTGCCTGTCAAAGTGGTTTTTAAGATGCATGTACAAAGGGTGTGATCAGTGGCTCATGGTACGAGGCAGGCTCCCTACCTCATTGCTTGGGAGACGAAGGAGAGGATGCCATGACCTGGGAGCAGAAATCAGGCTCTTTCATCTTTTTTTCTTTCTTTCGTTTACCTCGTTTGTTCCTTCTTCTTTTGAGGCCATCAGCAGCCTCCCAAGTTTTGCTCATTGAAGCTTTCAAGATGAGGAGGGGTTTTAAAAGTAACTAAAAAACAAACAAACAAACCAGTATCTCTGCTTCCCATTTTTCTGTGAACTTCCCAAAGCTTCCTCCTCTTGCAACACGAGGCTTGACATTTTTCTCCCATACTTTCAGCTGGAGGGATTTGAGCATCTTCCTGCCTTTTGGTTTCCCTACTCCAAGCCTCTGTTCATGTCCTGGCCCGTGGCTTTGCCTCTTCCACACCCCCTTTGAAGTCTTTGGTTCCGTTCTCTCTTCTTGTTTATTCATTACTTTTTAAGTTTGCCTCTCTTTTGTCCTCATTTCTTCTACTTGTCTTCGCTGCTCTACTTTGCAGAATGAGTTTCAGAATCTCGGCTGGCATTTTGGTCTTTTGTTCCCCCCTCTCTCTTCCACGGAATTTTTTTTTCATGTCTGAAGTCCTGTAACACATCTCATCTTCCACCATTCGTGTTCAGCGCATGGACTCTGTTCTTGAGATGGTCTCTCACTTCGGGGGCCCTTTGCGTAAGGGTGAACGTCCTTGGCTCTCCTGAGCTTGTTTGAGCCCCTTTCCCTCCAGCTCCAGCTTGCAGATGAGCAGGGATGGTCTATCCACAGTTGGCACATGGTCTCCGTCTGGCCAAGGGTATTGGGGCTCCGCGTCGTCTCCTTCCACAGAGGTAGCTGGGTAAAACCACCATGGCAGTTCTTCAGAAATACACAAAACCTGAATACAGAATGACCACAGGGCCTGATGGTCCTACTCTCAGAGATGAAGTCCAAAGTCTTGGAAGCGAAGACTCAAAAGAGACTTGCACACGGTTCAGGGATGCCTGGAGAACCAAACCCTGGTACCTACAGGCGATGGAATGCCACTCAGCCTGAGGAAGAAGTCAAGTCTCCTGTAAAATGCCACGTGGTGGACACTTGAGTAAACTAAGTCGATCGCTGAAGGACAGATGTTCAATGACATCACTAACATAAAAAGACAAGAAAAGGCAAATGTGGAGATACCAAAGTTTATCAGAGGTCACTGAGGCAGGAGAGAGGTGGAGAGGAGGTTCATGGTGAGGGGGGATAGAGCATTCCTTCAGGGTCTGATTGCACAACTGATTACTGCAAGCGACGCCAATGAGGGGTGCAGCTGTCAAAGTGGAATTGGCCACAAAAGCAAGCAGGAACAGCTTTGACTGATCAGATCACACCAGACTTTAGAGCAGAGAAAGTTACCAGAGACATATGACAAACTGATAAAGAGTCCATTCCCCATAAAGATACAGCACTTCTCAGTGAAGATGGACTCAGCAGCAGAGTGTGTCCTGGAGGGAAGCAAGAACGGAAAGAACAGACACCAGCTATGGACAGGATCGCAATTAGAGTCGGAGGCTTCACTCTATTTTTATTTATTCATTGTGTTTGAAGCAGTCGAGGGTCCCACATTGAAGTCGCAGGGGTCGGCACATCGGAGTGCAGTGGATGAGCCTCGCTCTGGGAAAACCACCTTCGGGATCATGGTATCTCCCCTGCCAGGTACGTCTCTACTTGTCCCAAGCGGGGAGATGGGAGCAGAGCTAGACACAGATGCACCAGCACCCGCAGTCAGTAGGAGTCACTTGATGCTTAAAGAGCCCTCAACCATCCCCGCCACCCGAACACGCACTCTTTCCAAGATCCCATGGAACACAGAAGAGAGACTGTGTCCAGAGCCATAGCTCACCCATCATAAGAGAGCATTTGAGTATCCCTGTAATAATTAACCACACTGTCTGTCTGTGTGTCGTACTGTGCTGGCTTGTCTGTTGCTTTGGTGCCGGAAGCTATGTCACTGGCATTTCAAAGACTGCAGGGCCACTCAAAGTGGACAGGTCTCAGCAGAGCTTCCAGAGGAAGAAAGGACTCTGAGGAAGAACGGGGCTGTCAATTCCTGAGCCATCAGCCCATGAAAACCTGATGGAGAACCCATAGTGGGGAAGGAGACCAGGCCTAGGAGGCACAGCCGCAGCAGCGCAGCTCTTGAGAAAACCGAAATCCCCCCAAACTCTCAAAAACAAAACAACTTCAGGCCCAGGTAAGTTCATCAGGCAATCCTATCTATTGCAAGTGTTTAAAGAATGAACACAGATGCTAAACAATCTCAGAGATCAGAAAGGGACATTTCTTCATTCATGTTATGAAGCTACGATGAGCCTGATAGAAAAATACCTAAAGCTAAATGGATTGAATTCAGAGGATTGGACACATCTACCAGTGTAGTGGGAGATTTTGACACCTAATAATTGATAGCTATCTTAAGACAGACAAACTTAGTAACCCATGGGAGATCTGACAGACCCGGACATGTCCATCTAATCAATAGATGCACGGGGCCGACCACGTCCTTTTTAATCTCACAAGGCATATACAGAAACGACCTTGGTGGGCCCTGGGCATAGAGCGGGGCTCACGGAGTTGACGTCTACTGTCGTGGGGGAGACCTGGTGCTTAGCGGCTGTTGAGGAGCCACAGTTGGAATCCGCCAGAGAGCTCCAAGGGAGAAAGAAGAGGCTTTCTAGTCCCATCTCAGAAACCCACAGGGCAGTTCTGCCCCATCATACAGGGTGGCTGCGTCTGAATCACCTTCATAGGAGGGACAGTCTTATTTTTCGGTGTACTTGCCAACCACAGTCTCTGACTCTGTTGCGGCTAGGTGCCCTCCCATCTGTTTTTGACCCCTGGTGACCCTGGGCATCACAGAACAAGGCACGACCTGGTCCGTCCCCTGGGGTGCCTGTTCCTGAACCCCTTGCTGCGCCTCCGTGTCGATGCATCTTGTGGAGGCCTTCCTTTTTTTTTACTTTCTCCAATAGCATTGATTAAGAACTCAGCAAGGGTAAGAAGAAAAACTCATGCACTTGGAAATTTAGAAGCTCATTGGTAAGGAAGACGCAGTGCAGTGTGGTGGAATTAGGAACCGCACAGTAGTCAAAAGACCATATATGAAAACTCATAAGCTAAAGCAGCACTGAGGACAAAATGTATAATCTCAAACGTATGCACTAGAGGGAAGAAAGGAAATCATTCAGGAGTCAAGCACACAACTTGAGATGGTAGGAACTAAACAACCCATTAATCCAAAGACAGGAAATGTAGCTTAACGATCGGCGCTTCCTTGGTCACGATGGGTTTCCTCGCCAGCACGCACCTACTGCTGGCGTTCAGCACCGCCTTGTTAGCCAAGCCAGTGATGTTCGGGGACCGTGGGTTGATGGTCTGAGCTCTAAAGGAGGGGAATGTCAGCCCATGTCCCGACCAGCCACGCCTGCTGATCAGAGGACAGCCCCACAGTGTCAATGTCACCTTCAACGGCAACACTGATTGCAATAACAGCACAGTCACGGTGCATGGCGCTGTGATGGGTGTCCCCATTCCCCTTTCCACTCCCATGTCTGACTGCTTCCAGAATGGCATCAGCTGCCCCGTCCAACAAGGAGAGTGACTGACTACCCCTGGGGGTGCTGCGGGACCTTGTGAATGACACAAGGCAGACTCTCTTCTGCTGGGAAATGCCGCTAAGATCAAGTCCTAGAGACCCGGATGCCGCTGTGTCTGTCTGGGCCTGGAGGACACCAGGGGAGAAGGGAGAAGGTGGAAGGGAGTCAGGTTTCAAACTAAATTCATGCCAGAAGATGGGAGGGATTTCCAGATTGCCGTTTTACGCCTCTCAGTCTCCCCAACCATCTGAGGCCCGTTTCCTGGGAACTCAAAGTGATTTCCCCTTTGTAAAAATGTTTGAAGGGAAGGAGAGAGGTGAGCCTGTCGGCCAAAGGGACCGGTGAGTCGTCTTCATGGCATTTGACAGCAGGATCAAGAAGAGGGCTCAGGTGGAGCCTGAGCAGATGCTTGGGCCTCTCTGATAACGCACCCTTGGGTTGATGACTCACACGTTGTACGGCAGCTGCCAACCACATCCATCCATTGAGATCTTAGACATTCTCCAAGTGCCTCAGTGAGGTCGTTGGGTGTGGTCAAGTCAGTTCGTCCAGCTCCGTTGTTTCCCCAGCATGCCTTGTTCTCTTTGCAGCAGGGTCCAGTGTTGCCCTGCAGGGAGTTTGACCACAGAACATCAATGGTGGCTGGCTGATTCTCTGTGGCTGGCTCACATCTCCTTTTCTGTCTTGGATGACTTTTAAAAAAATTGATTACTGGGTGTTTGTTTTCAACGGCCTTAACATGAATCTCCTTATGCACTTAGAAAGGTACCTTTGGGTCAAGACTGGTCTTCTGCCAACAGAACACACACATAAAAGAAAGGAAATGTGCACATGGCAGTGGGAATTGGGGGGAAATGTGAAAAGATAGGGCCAGTCATTCTGTAAGGATGGGTAATAGGACACCAGCATGGCGTGGCATCTCAGACTGCTTGGCCTTTGCGGGAACACACACTTCCTTGCATCTTTCTGGGAGCTAAGCTCGTGCTTCTGGGAGTTCTGAGCCCCCACCTCTATGGCACAGAAGCCTAGGCCTCCTATATCTCCCCAGAGAGGCAGCCCCTTCCTTCCTGACCTCCTGCTGCTGCGTCCTCTCAGCTAAGAGGCAGTGAGTGCACTGGACAGGCTTTGAGGGAGAGGAGAGAGACTTCATTTCCTGGAATTCTTCCTTCACTGGGTAATGCCATGTCAGATTGCTTGTGATGTAAAAAAGAGGGTATGTATGATGGGAGGGGGCGTTGTATATGATTTAACATCAGCGGCAGCGTCATCACCCCTCTGCTATCCAGCCTATATGTACGTGTGGCTCTTCATGTGTATCTGAGCCACGGAAGGGAACTTTACCACAGGCTGACTATGGGCATCTCCATGCTGGAGCCTTGCAGTGGTGCAGATAGTGCTGAAAGGCAGGAGCGTCAAGCCCACCCAGAGACGCCTCTGCAGGAAGGCCTGGCTTTGGAGTCTCTACAAGAAATGAGCTGTTGAATCAGGCATCAAAGAATCAAAATGTATAATCATTATCAATGAGGGGGAGTGCAGATTGGGGACCCTAAGTCCATCGATAAGTGAAGCAATCTTCCCTTACAGAAGGGTCTCAGGGAGGAGTTGAGCGGGTCAAGGCACAATGTAGGAACAATGAAATATGCAACTTTCCTCTAGTTCCTAAATACTTCCTCCCACCCACTATCATGATCCCAATTATCCCTTACAAATCCAGTTAGACCAGGAGATGCACACTGGAGCTGGAAACATGGGAATTCAGGACCAGTGGTGAGAGGGGTGATACCGAGAGGGTGGAGGGAAGGTGGAGTAGAAAGGTGGATCCAATTGCAGGGCACACTGGAGCTGGAAACATGGGAATTCAGGACCAGTGGTGAGAGGGGTGATACCGAGAGGGTGGAGGGAAGGTGGAGTAGAAAGGTGGATCCAATTGCAGGGATCTACATATAACCTCCTCCCTGGGATACGGACAACAGGGAAGTGGGTGAAGGGACACATCAGACAGTGTATGGTATGAAAAAATAATGACAATTTGTAAATTAATAAGGGCTCATGGGGGAGGGAGGAGGAGGAGGGGAAATATGAAGAGATAATACCGGGGGCCTAAGTAGAAGGAGGATGTTTTGAGAAAAATGATGGCAACAAATGGGCAAATGTGGATGGCATACGATTGTGATAAGAGTTGTGTGCACCCCCAATAAAATGATTTGCTAAAAACGAAAAGAAATGAGCTGTTGAGAAACCTGTGTGCACAGACCTCCCCTGGCCCCCGCGGGGCTGCCGTGGGCTGGAGTCTGTGGAATGGCAGGGTGTTGTGAGCTCACTGCTCCTTCTCTCTGGTCTTGATGGGCGTGTGCGAGCCACCTAAGTTGTTGAATTATGATCAGGGGAAGCAGATGACTTCCCATACAAATAAAAATGAAGGCATGCATTCAGAGACTGTAGACATTATCCTTCTATAATCCAGGGGTTTTCAGCGCATTCATAGAGCATGCATGCCTAGCATGCCTCCCTAACTCTAGAACAGGGCATCAGTCTCAAAGAAACCCTGGACCGCCTAGCATTGGCTTCTTGTTTCCCCTTTCCCCTAGCCTGCTGGCCACCACTGATCTGCTTTCAGCCTCGACAGCTCTGTCTCTTCTAGACGTTTTTATGAACAAAATCTCACACTAGGCGGTTTTTTGTTTCTGGCTTCTCTCACTGGGCACCCAAGGTCGTCCCGTTGTAGCAGGGACCAGTCAGCACCTTGCTCCTTTTTATGGCCGCATAATATTCCACTGTGTGAAAGTGCCGCGTTTGGCTTACTGTATCATCAGTTGATGTTGGTGGACATTGAAGGTGTTTCCACTTGGGGCCTGTTGTGAATCTTCGCATGTGCATTTTGGTTTTTGTTTTTGTTTTTGTATGGGCTTGTGTTTTGCGTCTCCTGGGTGTGTGGTGAGCAATGAGTTCTGAGAGAGAAAGGTGTGGCAGCCTACTTCTGCCCTCGCAGCCTATGGCGCAGTCCGACCGTGTTGCTACAAGTCAGAATTGATTCAAAAGAAGTACGTTTGGGTATGTTTGACTTGAGGAACAGACTATTTTCCAAAGTGACTGTGCCATTGACATGCCCCTCAGCAATGTAAGGAGGTTCCAATTTCTACACATTCTTGTCAACACTTATTACCACCCGCCTTGCTGGTCACACCCATCCTCGCAGGGTGAAGAGGTATTTCATGGTACTTTTTATTGGCTTTTCCCTCAAGGCTAACGAAGAGCCCTGGTGGCACAGTGGCTGTGGGTTGGGCTGCTAGGCATGAGGTCTTCTCGGGAGAAATTGAAGCTTCCAACGCCTTTAAGAGTCTCAGTCTGGGTACATAAGTAAACGTGGTAAAGAAAACTGATGGTGCCCGGCTATCAGAAGATATAGCGTCTGGGTTGTAAAGGCTTGAAGGTAAACAAGCAACCCTCTAGCTGAGAAGTAACAAAGCCCACATGGGAAAATTACACCAGCTTGTGTGACCACAAGGTATTGATGGGATCAGGTATCAAGGAACAAAAAAATCATATCATTGTGAATAAGGGAGAGGGCAGAGTGGGGACCCAATGCCCATCTGTAAGCGACAGGACATCCCTTTATAGAAGGGTTGCGGGGAGGGGACAAATCACTCAGGGTGCAGTGTAGCATCAATGAAACATAAAACTCTCCTCTAATTCTTTAATGCTCCTTCCCCCCTGTCCAACTCTCATGATCCCTATCCTACCTTACAAATCTGGCTAGACAAGAGGATGTACACTGGTACAGATAAGAAATGTAAATAGGGGTTGATCCCTGGTGGTGTAAGTGGTTGAGTGCAGGACTGCGGCCCGCGGGCTTGGCTGTTCAAATCCAGCGGCGGCTCTCAGGAGCAGCACTGGGTAGCGCCCACAACCACCAGAGGCAGTGATGCCCCCTCCCCCCCAAAAAAAGAAATGTAAATACAGGGAATGTAGGACAGATAAATCCCTTATGACCAATAACGAGAATAGCTATACTAGAAGGGTAAAGGGAAGGTGAGGGGAGATAGGAGGAACTCATCACAAAGGTCTACAGATAACCCCCTCCCTGGGGAACAGACAACAGAAAAGTGGGTGAAGGGAGACATTGGACAGTGTAAGATATGACAAAATAATGATAAATTACCAAGGGTTGGTGTGGGAAAGAGGGGGGTGGGGAGGGAGAGGAAAAACGAGGAGCTGATACCAAGGGCTCAAGTAGAAAGCAAATGTTTTGAGAATGATGGTGGCATCAAATGTGCTTGACACAATGGCTGTGGATTGTGATGAGTTATACAAACCCCCAATAAAATGATTAAAACAAAAACAACAACAACAAAGACTTGCAGTCTCATCAACGGCAAGGACTGTTGTATCACACCTCCCTACCCCCACCCCCAGGGGTGAACAACAGAAACGTAGGCAACACAAGACAGCAGACTGTGTAAGATATGCAAATAATGATCATTTTTCAGGGGTCCACGAGGGAGGAGGGGGGGAAGAGGAGCTGATACCAAAGGCTTGAGCAGAAAGAAAATATTTTGTAAATGATGGTGGCAACCTATGTATCGATGTGCTTGATACAATGGGTGGACGGATTGTTATAAGAGCTGTAAGAACTCCCAAGAAAATGATTTATTAATTTAAACCCCATACCTCTTAAAAAAATGGAGTGCCAATCTTAGTTGCCCACAGTCCTGCAGGGTCGCTCGCTGCATGGACATCAGCCCCAGGGCAGTGAAGGTGACTCATGATACGCAGGACTCTCTCCTGGGCACAGTGGCCAGAGATGCATCTTCTGGGAGAAATGCCTCTTTAAATTTTTTGTCCATGTAAAAACTGGGCTGTAGGTCTTTTGATTTTTAGTTAGGGATTGTTTAATGTGTATTCTGAAGCCTAGATCCTCACCAGATAGATCTTTTTTTTTTTTTTTTTTGGCACCACTGCCCTGGTGGGAGTAGGAAGCCCAGCCTTGCTCCTGGAGAGCTGCTGCTGGATTTGAACCGCCAACCCTGTGGGCCACAGTCCTGCATGCAACCATTGTGGCACCGGGGCTCAGCGCCCTCACCAGATAAATCTTTCGGACATTTTTCTCCCATTCTCTGAGTTGCCTTTTCATTTTCTTGATCATGTCTTTTAACTTTCCTTTTTTTTGCTGTCTTTTGTTTTTGTTTTCGGGGGGTGGGTGGGGCATCACTGTCCTAGTGGAAGCAGGAAGCCCAGCCTTGCTCCTGGAGAGCTGCTGCTGGATTTGAACTGCCAACCCTGTGGGCCACAGTCCCGCACACAAGCACTAGGCCACTAAGGCTCAGCTGCCTTTTAACTTTCTGCGAGGTCCAATTTTTAGAAAATGTGCTCTGACAAATCTGAAAAACTTAAATAAAATGAACCCGTGGCCACAGCTATGACCTTACTCACACACCCGTGTGCCAGCCCATGCTAATTGTCTGAGAGAATCCCAACCAAAGCCACCAGCCGATTATCCCATTTACCAGCTCTCATGGGCACATGCTCCCGTCACGGTCAGTTTCACACTACCCACACGGAGAGTTGAACGTGCCGCCAGGCTGGCCACTGAGCCGTGAGACGGGGAGAAGAAAACCCCAGGATTTCTAGAGCCATGAAAGAAGCTGCATCAGTGGTCTTGTCCTAAACCCTATCAACTCCAGAATCTGCTGTGTCTTCCTGAAAATCAGGCCCCACCACGTTACTCTCCACCCAGGCAGGGTGTGCTGCTGATGCTGCAGGTGGGGAAGGGTGACATCAGGGGGGCCCCACACGGAGAGAGGGCTGGGTGCTCCCTCTCACTCCCCGACCAGCTGCCGATCCTGAGCCCGGGGCTGCGAGCCTCTGAACGTCGTGGGCAGGGGTGTGGAGACACATGACCTCGCAGGAGGTCAGACCAGAGGGCCGGCACCATGCCAGAGGCAGACTAGATGGGAAAGCAGGCCCCTGCGCCTCCAGCCCAGACCCTAGGCAGCACACCGAGTCGTGGCTGAAAGACTCTTTTCAACCAGCATGGGG
>PVJH01047284.1:0-11388 GCA_004026705.1 Nesogale talazaci
GGGGTCACCCCGTGAGTGAAGGGGGAGGATGAGAGAAGGGGGATGGGAGGCAAGCTGGGCAAGATAGAAGTGAGGAGAAGCTGGTGGGCATATGGAGAAATGGGGGGGGGGGGGGCAGCAAGCCAGGTGGAGAGAAGTCCAGAGCACAGGATGAGTGGCTTCGTGCCCCTCCTGCCACATGTGACCGGTCATCACTCACCCTGCAGCTTGACCTCGGCGTTGGTGTGGTACAGACCTCCGTGGTGCGCCACGGTGCGGGCCGCCTCTAGATGCGCCAGCACCACCTCCACGCCGTGCTCGGTGCTGCCCCAGGGCTCGGGCCCCTCGGCCGGGGCGGAGTCCCACTCCAGGAGGGTGAGGAGGGGCAGCACGTGGGGGATCGTGGTGCTGCTCAGCGGAGGGCCTTCTGTGGGGGGTGGGGGGGGGAGGGAGAAAGAGCAGGTGCTTAGGGAGCCTCCAGGGCCCGTGGGTCACTGTTGGAAGCAGAGGCGTGGGTGGGAAGGGGAGGAGGCCATCGAAAGCCCCCAGAGGGAGCTCCCAGCGCTCCTGACGGACTCCTGGGACAAACCCTTCCCTGGGACTCCCCGTACCCGTTTGCCAGACACACCAGGTGAGCTCGGGGAGAATAGTGCGCGCTCAGAGCTCCGCCCCGCCCACATGGCAGCCACCCACAGGGAGAGCGAGGTGGAAGCCACCCAGCCAGTTGGGGAGGTACCTTTGCCCTCGTTGAGGCTTTTGAGGAACGGCTTGAGCTTCTTCTCGTACAGGATGGCGCCCTCCGTGTGGCGCTGCCGCAGGGTCACCCAGGTCTGCTCCAGCCGGGTGATCTGCAGAGACCGGAGGCCTGTGAGCCGGTGGCCGGGGCCCCTGAGTGGGCACTCCTTCTTGTGGTCCCCACTCAGGCACCAGGCAGGTGGCTGGCTGCTTTCCCAATGGATTCCAGGAAGCCCTTGGAACAGCCCACGTGACGGATGAGGAAACGAAGGGATAGTCTGGCTTGCCAAAAGGGCTTCAGGCACGACGGGGCGGAGCTGGGTGTCAAACCCAAGACACTGAGGCTGGGATCCTGTTATTATTCATGAGGTATTGGAGCGTCCGTGTCGCATGAGTAAGGCTCAAACGCGAGTAAAACACTAGGCTCCGTTTGTAACATTTTGGGCGAGAGTCTAAAATGGGGACAAAGCAGCAGCTCCAGAGGTGTTTGCAGAGATCGCTGAGCCTGCCAGCTTGCAGGTGATAACAATGCTCGAGTTAGCTCTCTAAAATCACCCATAATGTTGCTCTTTCTTGTCACATGGGGGGTGGGGGGCAGCCAGAGGAGGGAAATGCTATCTATCCCCAGTGCGGTGGAGAAAAGCACAGAGCGCCCCGACCCCTTCGCTATACCGCAAAGGAACGCATCCCCGGGTTGGATGCCCTCCCCGCTTTACGCACGCCCCCCCCCAGTCAGTACCTGGGCCATGTCCAGAGCGCCCATGACGGCAGCGAAGCTGAACATGTTGCCCATGGTCCCCCGCAGCTCGGCCGCCAACTGGATGGTCTTGTGCAGCAGCGCCGCCCGCTCCTCGGCCGAGCCCGTGCAGCCCAGGATGTCCACGGCCAGCATGATGGACATGGTGTGGAACCTGTGGGAGCGACCCATCAGGGGGCGGGGTGGGGGCGGGGCCTGGGGCGGGGCCTGGGGGCGGGGCGGGGCAAAGCCCAAAGTCGAGAGGGGAGGCCTGGGCCCTGAGATTGTATGATTGGTCCCTAGGAGCCAGGGGCGGGGCTTGTGAGGAAGCCCTAAAATTCCGCCGGCCTGGTGGTTTCAGAGAGAGAGAGAGAGAGAGAGAGAGAAACGCGGAGCCGAGGGGCGGGGCTGATGGGCTGCGATTGGTTAAAGAGATGCAAAATGACTGGGGGGGCGGGGAATCGTTGGGAAACCAGGTCAGGCCGGGTAGGCTAGTGAGAAGCTGTGATTGGTCAATGTGACGAGGGGGCGGGGCCAGCGCCCTGGGAGGCGGACTGAGAGACAGTGATTGGCCACCCAGCCACAGCAAAAGAGCAGTGGGGGAGGCTGCGGGGGTTCCCCGCGGGTCCCCACGTGCTACTGTTTGTCTTACCTTTCCAGCAGGTCTAAGCGGAGCTGCCGGCCGTGGGGGAGGGTGAGCAGCTCCATGCCCCAGCGGACACCCATTAGGGTCTGCATCTCCTTGGTAACGCCCAGTATCCTAGCAACCTGCAAGGACGCCCAGAGGGCGGATTAATAGCCTGTCAGGAAGGGTCCGAGCCGCCAGGGAGTCAAGGACGCCCTGGAAGGTGGGGTTTCAATCTCATCTCCGACACGGGATTCCACCTCTCGGCGTGAGCCTGTTTCCCCGCCTGGGCGCAGGGCATAAAGGGGGGGGATGCCTAGAGGTGCCAGGCAAGTGAAACATCCGCTTAGGGTTCAGGGCCAACGCACCCATATTCTCGAAGGCAAACGCGAAGCCCAGGGAGAGAAAGGGCTCGCGAAGCACCGGTGTCTCCCCTGCCTCTTGTTTCTTGCACCCTGGGGTCTGCGAGACCCGGAAACCAGTACTCCCGGGCTACATGGCGGAAACAGGCACGGGTGGCCTGGGCTCCTTGGCTACTCAAAGGCTGGCACAAAGCCAAGGCACAGTCATGCGCGACCCAGGTAGTGTTTCCTTGTCATTCCACCAGGGGGCGTGGGGGCGGGCGGGCGGCCCTTATGGAGTCCCTGGACCAGCCCCGTGACTTGCGCCCAGCAACTGCACGGAGATGCCCAGGGAAGGACCCCCAGAATGCCCACTGGGAGGAACCTGGAGGCCTTTTGAAAGGAGAAAATGGCGGCCCAGAGAGGCAAAGTGACTCAGGGAATGCGACTCAAGGCAGCCCCTCCTCATTCTGACTCCTGTCTCAAAGCCCCCTCTCCCCCCACCCCCCACCCCCCGGGCAGGGCTGCACCCCCTACTCGGTGCACCCAACACGTACCAGGCAGTCCACCTTGGTGACATGCCGGGCCAGCGTCCGGGCGTCGACCTCTGCCAGCAGCTCCTTGACCTTGCGAAGGAGGCCCACCTCCAGTGGTCGGTTGTCCTTGGGGATGAGAAGGGACTGGAAGGCGGCCGGGTTGAAGGAAGATGTGGCTTCCACAACGGGGGCTGTGAAGGTCCTGCCCCAGTCCCCCTCGGGGGCCCCGTGTTCTGACACGTCCTTCAGTTTCTCCCCGTAGCTCCTGGCCTGCCGGCTGGAGGCCTCCGCTGTTGTCCACTCCCGGCTCCCACGGCTGGGCGGCTGGAGCTGGCAGTAATGGCCAGAGTCCGGGTCACTGTAGCTGCTGAGTGACGGCGATGGGGAAGCCTTGCAGAGGCTGTGGGAGGGGCTGGCTTGGGGGCCCTTGTCCAACTCCCCATGAGGCTTTGGGGTGCTTCCAGGGCACAGTTGGGGTTCGCTGGAGCGGCGGGTGACGGGGGAGGCAGGCAGCGCTGTGGCAGAGGGGGCCAGGGGAGCAACATGGACACGGGTCACTGTACAGAGAGGGAGAGGATCGGTTACAGGCCTTCTCACTTGTGAGGTCCCCACACTCCCAAAGGGCAAGTGCCACCTTTACAATCTGCCTGCAGCAGGTGGGCACCGAGTCGGGCTCTGGCAAAGCGACTAGACGTTAGTGATAGTCTGGGGTAACTTGGTCCCCATGGCCAGCAAGGGGGGGAGCCGGGGTTTCAAAGCAGATCTGGGGTACTGACATCTGACCAAGGTGGTTATCCTGCCCAAACCAAAGCAAACCAACTGGCATCAGGTCTATGGCGATGCAGAGAGACCCTGGACAGACAGGGCTTACTGCCCCTGTGAGTTCCTGTGGCTATAACGCTTCACGCGAGAAGAAAACCTCGTCTCTCTCCCAAGGAGCAGGCTGGTGGCTTCAAACTGCTGACCTTCCAGTTAGCAGCCCACCCTGTAACCACTACACCGCCAAGGAGGGCTCCCTTGTTATCCCGCATGGCCTAGAAATTATTCATGCCTGCTGAGTGGGCTCACTCTAGGGCGGGGGGGGCTGGCTGGTTGAGGGCACGGTTGTAGCTTTGACCGAGTTGCGGGCCCTCATCTGAGAAGGATTTTGTTTTTTTTTGGGGGGGGGCATCACTGCCCTCTGGTGGTGGGAGTAGGAGGCCCAGCCTTTGCTCCGTGGAGCTGGGATCGAACCTCCATTGCTAACGGATTCTTGTAGGGCCTGGCAAAGTTGGGTCACACGATGACCGTGCACCAGCTCCTAAGACTCACTGTCATGGGGGCGATTCTGGCTCACAGGCTGCGTTGAATGGCGCCTGTGGATGTCTGAGGCCGTAGCTCTTCATAGGAATGGACAGCCTCTAGGGCTGAGCCCCGGTGGCATCAGTGCAGTACCCGCGGGCTGGGCGGTTCAAATCCAGCGGCGGCTCTCAGGAGCGGCACTGGGTAGCGCCCACGACCACCGGAGGCAGTGATGCCCACAAAAAAAAAAAAAAGAATGGAGAGCCTCATCTTTCCACTGATGCATAGCGGCTGGAGGTTTCTAGCGGCTCACTTTGAGGTGAGTGGCCCACAGCGTCACCACTGTGCCCCTGCAGCTACAGAAGCCATCAAAGGGGGCACACACCCCAGGACAGCTGCACACATGCGCCCTGCCTGGGCCCCTGAACAAACCCGCCCTGCCCTTCCCTCCTCCCTGGGCCATACCAGTGCTGTAGGCAGGGGAGCTGGGGCTCTCGGAGATGGGGGACATGGGCGAGTGCAGGTCTGGGATCTGGTCCATGCTGAGGGCACAGTTGCGGATGGATTCCCGGGGGTGGGGCAGTGACGTGCTGTGGAGCAGAGCAGACACCTTCGTGAGTGGGGGGCAGGGCGGGGCAGGGAGAGCCTCAGTCCCGTGAACTTCGGGGCCAGGAAGGAACGAGGACACCGAGTCCGACCTTGCAACTGGTAGGTGAGAAAGCAAGAAGGGGGCAGGTTCAAAGCAGAGGTGGGAACCCAGCAGGCCTTAAGCAGGGACAGTCTGGTGTCTGCTTTCACTCTCCTGTTGTCTCTTTGGCCCCGCCCTTTGTCAACACCCCCCCCCCCCCTCCAGTTTCCCTCCTAGAAAGCTGAGGCATCTGGGGATGCCCTGGGACAGGAGGGACACAGAAGTCTGAGAGCCCACGTTCAGCACGGCATCCCCAGAGGTACAGGGTGACAGCCAGCACCCTGACGAGCCCACATTGGTGCTTTTATGCACATGAGTCTGCGACACTGTCCACTGGTGTCCTGGCTTGATGGACAGGTGAGCGGGCTGGGTTTCAGGCTCTGTTCTGCGCCTGGGCAACAATCTCTTGTGTAGCCCACAACCTGCACACCTATTTCCTTCCCTGCCTGGGGTCTAAGGGCTAGCTAGTGGTTAGCTCGCCGGGGTCCTCCCCTGTGCATGCATGCATGTGCAGGACCCCTTGTGCACACGTGGCGGTGGCTCCTGGCACTGTCACAGCCACTGGTTCCAAACCACAGACCGAGTGGCTGCTGGCCACTGGCCATCCATTTTTTTTGCCGCCAGCGACAACAGCCAGCCAAGGCCCAGGAAGATGGGGCTGTGGGGGCTTCCCCAGGTCTGTGTGGCACAGGTTGTGGGGTCTCTCTGCAAAGAGCTGGGCAGAGGGACCCCATGGCAACTAGGGGCCCAGACTTCCAAGTCTGAATCCTGCAGCAAGTGCATTTCCCTCCATTTACCTGCTGCCCCATCTATGACAGTGGGGGAGGGGGGGAGGGAGAAAGAGCCCCCCCTCCCTCTATGATCAGGCTTGAAAAGCCCTCAGTACAGCCTGGCCTCTGAAGCCCTGGGTCGTACTCCGCCACTGGGTGTACTTCTTTAAACACCGCAGAGAACATGCATTCCATTCTTCCGACCGGAGCCGGGCTGGGTCGGGTGGACATGGGTGGCAGGGCCCCAGGGTCCCTCGGAGACTAGCACAGCAGCCCCTTAAGCCAGCGAGAACTGCTGGCGGGAGAACCCTTGATTGACCAGTAAGAGCTTAAGGATCAGAGAGGAGAAGGGGCATGGGGAAGGGACTTCCTGCCACAGTTCTTGACCATCCCCCTGTGCTTTCCCACCCAGATGTCCCCAAAGAATAACTTCACTCCAGTCAGGGTGGATGGGGGCTCCCCTTTCTCACCACCGCTCATAGTTCGGTCCCCAACGCCCTCGCCTCACCCCCAGGGTGCACAAACCCAGTGCGGGCCCCTGGCTTACCTGGTGGGGCAGCTGTCGCCACGGGTGAGCTTGTCCGCGGTGAGCCCGTCGGTCATGGTGACGCTGCGCCGCTTCATGTGGCTGGCCTTGGCGCCCGAGGGGCTGGCGGGGCTGGCGGCCTTGCTACTGCCCTGGCTCAGGCCGTAGCTGGCCTCCAGGTAGCGCAGGGGGAAGGTCCGGTTGACCGGGCAGTAGATGATGGCGCCGCTCTGCTCCGACACGGCCTTGCGGCTCCCCACGTGGTAGCGCACCAGGGCGGGCACGTGGTCGAAGCTCTCCTGCTCGAACAGGTACTGGATGTGGGTGTAGCTCTCACCGGCCTTCACCACCACCTTGTTGATCTTGAAGTGCAGGGCCTGGTTGCGCCACCGGCACGTGAGCACGTAGTCGCCCAGGCTGGTGAGCGAGTCCCGGATGAGGAAGTCTCCGTTGCGTTGTACCAGCGTCTCGGAGACCTGTGGAGGGGGTGTGGCCTGGTGAGGCTGGGGTAGGGCAGGGGCAGGGGAGGATGGAGAGCCAGGCCTGGGGACCCAGTGACCCGGGGACCCCGAGGGACCTCGGAACCCTGAAAGGGACATGGTGACTCAGATTCCCAGAGGCCCAGATTCGAAGGTCCAGAATGGGAAGATATCAATATCTTGGGAAGGGGAATGGGGGAGTCTGGGTGTGGATGGGGTGTCTCTGCGATCTGAGAGCCAGGTCTCAGCCCCACTTCTTCCAGGCTCGCCTTGGACAGTGCAGACTCCACAGTTCCCACCAGCAGGGACCTGGCTGTCTGGGAACCTACATATCTTCTGGTTGTCCTCTCTGCCTGAAGAGCCCTTCCTGCCCACGCCCCTTTCTGACTCTCCCGGGCCTCCCTCCTCTGCACCCCCTCTGAGGCCTGCCGTCAGCACCCCCACCCTGACCCACGAGGCCTCCAAGGAACCACCACATGATTCCTCTCTCTGTCCTTCTTGCCCAATATGGGGCCTGCGGAGAGCGACCGCTTGACCAGTGTGAATAAGAGGGAACAGGTGGTGTGTGCCACCGGCCCGAGTCGGCACCTGTGAAGTCACCTCCCCAGAAAACGTAACGTCATCAGGTGTTGCCCGAGGACCCAAACCCTCTGAACACAGAAGAGAACGAGGCTTGGACTGGAAACAATAAAACAGCATAGCAAAAAACAACAACAACAACCCCAAACAGCACAAGCCAGCATTCCTTGAACTTATTGATGGTCAGGCCTTATGTGAAGCACTTTGACGTAGTCAGAGGTAGCACACAGGTACCCATTATGCAGAGAAGGGCATTGAGGTTCAGAGAGGGTCAGTAGATGGCCGAGTTCACGCACGCTGATGGACCCAGCAATAGGCTAGAGAACCCATGGTAGCTGGGGTCAGGGCAGCAAGTGGAAGGGCATCCTGAGGTCCCAGCTCGGAGGCCACTCACCTCCCGGGGGATTCGGCCGTGGTACCAGGCATGGCTGCGGAGGTCTGTACTGCTGAGTTTGAGTTCCTCCTCCAACTCCTTTTTCAGTTTCTCTGGCGAGGAGTCCAGAATATACTTCTCCTTGGAGAACTGAATGGGAAACAGGGAGAGTTGGCGTCCAATCAGAGGGCTCTCCTTCTCCCCTTCATTACCTCACCCTCTCAAGTGAACGCCTTCCCCCTCAGGTCTCTGGGGACCCTGGGGCACAGGTGCCAGCAAGGCCCGCCCTCGGGTGGCTTGTGGAGACCCTGCTCTCCTGGCTCCCGAAACAAGCAGGAGGAGAGAAATCTGCACAGTGCCCATGGGGTGCCAGGCCCTCTGCTGTAAATAAGCCCAGACCCTGGCCTCAAGCAACACATCATTGTTCAGGAAGGAGGCAACGCTGACTTCAGCATCAGACAGAAGGAGGTCAGCACCACAGCTCTGGACAGCGGCAAGGAAGCCTCGGTCCCTTTAAGACAGTAATTCTCAACCTTCCTTATGCCGTGACCCTTTCATACAAATCCTCATGTGGTAGTGACCCCCAACCCTAAAATTATTTTCGTTGATATTTCATGCCTGTCCTTTTGCTACTGTCATGAACCGTCAGGATGTATTTTCATCGTTGCAAATTGAACATTAAAGCATAGCAATTCATCACAAAACAAGATGTAATTATATACTGTGAAATATTAATGTTTTCCGATGGTCTTGGACGATCCCTGTGAAAGGCCGTTAGACTCCCAAAGGGGTCACGTGACCCACAGGTTGAGAACTGCTGCTTTAAGAAGAAACAGCCAGAGTCTAGGAGGTGGAGGGGTCAGGAAAGATGTCCTCTGGGACGTGGTAATGGCATTTCCCTGTGTACGAGGGCCACCACCTCCATAACGGATCTTGAAAGCTGAGTGGTGAGGGATTTCTAGAGGTGGGCTGGACAGCAGGGCAATAGGACCATGGGCTGGGTGGACAAGGATACAGTCTGTTGTGAGAGGCTACGGAAACGGTTCCTATTCCTAGCTGCCCACGCATGTACAACTGCCCAGTCCCACATCAGCCTCACAAGTGTTACTTTGGGGAAGGTGAAGTACACAGCCAAGGTGGGGGAGGGCTACAGAGGTCCCTCACTGCAATCAAATGCCATCTGCATTGGTCTTCACGAGTCTTCAAGCTCCTGCCTTTTTTGCCACCTCAAGCAGGGACTGGACCTGCTGGAGAGAATCCAGGACTCCACCCACTCATCGGCCCAAGAGGGGCTATTTCTAGTTTCCTGGTTCTCACAGCCTAGCATACAGACATCTGACTTTCTTCCTTTCGGTCCAACTTCAGCTTCCAAAGGCTACTCAGCCCTGACCAAACCCACTCTGGGTGACCCAGGACAGACAGATGTCAGCGCTGGTCAGGAGGATGTACAGATGGAGCAGGCTGTAAAGGGACCGATTTCAGTCCAGGAAGCAATTCTCTCCAGGGATCCCAGAGTCTGGGGGTCTTTTGGTCTAGTCCCTGCCTCCTCAGCTCATCCACAAATTTCAGGTCCCAATCCTGCAGCTCCCTCCTTCCCTCCTCTGCTCGCATCCTGCCTCAGTGTACCCCACGATCCTCTGATTCCTAGCTTCAGGGCAATCCAGAATCAGGCAGGTCCTCTGCTAGTGAGCAGGCCTCCAAGGTGCGAGCAGGACATACTCAGGAGCAACTCCAGATTTTGGGAGAGGCCTGAGGTACCCAGCTTAGAATGCCCTTCTGCCTCCTGCCCCCACTTAGCCAGGAGGCGGGGCCGGGGAGGGCTGTGAAGTTCCCACTGAGGCCTGAAGAAAGACTGAAGCAACCACATGGCGGGTGGGGAGAGGAGAATGGGAAGAGCTCGTGGGAGGCCCCTGACAAAGCCTGGGCCCCGTGGGCAGACAGAGCCAGGGCAGAGTGGAGGCAGCTAGATGGGTTGGAAGCTTCAGAGAGGCAGGGCGGAAGGATGGCAGGGGCAGGCGTGGCAGAGCCTGAGGCTGCCATGGGGAGCTGGAATTTACCCAGGGGACTAGCAGAGAGTGGCAGACGGTTCTTAAGTGTTGAGGGCAGCGTTCAATCAGCTCTGTGTTGAGCGTGCTCCCCGGGCAATGGTCTGGCAGGGCAAGTCACGAGATAGGGAGTGGGGCAGTTAGATGAGTATTGATGAGCTTGGGGAGGAGAGAGGATTTAGAGGTTAGGGAGGGCTCCCAGGTCGAGCTCCTGGGGTGGGGAGGTAATGGTACCTTGTCTGAGGTAGGCAAGGATAGGGCAGGAGCAGCTTGGTAGTGGGCCCAAGAAAAGCGGACTGTGCGAAGTCTGCAGGGGCTCCGGGAACAGGTGGAGGGGGTGGAGATGCAGACAGGTAGGGGGTGAGGGGAGGTGATCAGGGGAAGGTAGGAGTTGGAGTGGGGATTCTGAGATAGAAACTGATGGCAGGGAGGGCCAGGTTAACATTTGGGCCTTCTTAGCTATCTGGTGACCATGGGTTGGGTTGGGTTTTTTTTTAAATAGCTGCACCTCTTCAAGGAGTCCCTGTTCTTGGGGGGGTGGGGGGGTCCATGGTCTCCCTCTTTATAGCCCCCAGGCCTCCTCAACCCTATATCACACCAGCCCTGGGGCAGGGAGGATGGAAAGTGTCACCAGGATAAGGGTGAACTTTGGGTCCTTCTTGACAAACATCTTAGGAGCCCCACCAGTTCCACAGCTAGGGCACGAGGGGCACGGGGCAGAAAGGGGGTGGTTGCTGCATGGGAAGGAAATAGGTAGGTCCCCGGAGTTTGCCACTGTGTGACCTTGAGTCAGTCGCTTCCCCTCTCCGACCTGGGTAACCTCAGCTAAGGAGAGGTGGGATTTGGGCTTTTTGCCTCTGCCCTCATCAAGGGTCAGAGAAATTGGGGAGGAGGGCCAACTTGGGCCCCCCCAACCCGGTTCAGTGCATCGGAGGGCTAGGAGGATGGGGAGCCCCAGGGTCCTTGTGCCCTCCTCCTCACCCCTGTCAGAGGGTCCCCAGCTCCCAGGAGTGGGGAGGGGAGGGGGGCTGGGGCGCTAATGCAGCATCCCTGCGCTCAGCGCGCTGCTATTGGCCAGAGATGATCTCACCGCCTCCCGGCCTGCGCACGCCTGATTGGCCGGTGTGGGGATGCTGCACTCCGCCGGCGGCGGGGCCGTCATTCAGGCGGGCTCGGAGCGTATCTGCGAGCCCCGGGAGCGCAGAGGTGACGCGCCCGGCATCCCCCGGGGAGCTCCGGGAGGCAAAAGCAACCAGACCCCCCGAACAAGGTCTTAACCCCTCCCCACCACCCTGGGACCGGCAAGTGCCCACTCGGCCCCCAGGCAGCCTAACCCCAAGCATAGCCACGCTCAGTGGACGCTCCGCAGAGAGGCGGGGTCCAGGTCCTCCCCTCCACCTCCTTCCACTTAACCCTTTGCCCACCACGGGCCGTTCCGCAATGCCTGGCCAGCTGGGCTGTGGAACCGGCGCCCAGGTGTGCCCGAGCCCACCTAGGGGGGCGAGGAGGTGGAGGGCGCTGTGGTCCCAGCCCGGCCCCCCGTGTCATGCCCTCGGCATCCAGCCTCACTCAGTCTCAGACCCCAACCCAGAGACCCCGGTACAATGGGCGTCCCGGTTGCCCGGGTCAGCGGCAGGGGCTGGCGTGCTAGCTGAAGGACCAGCAGGACCCCGGCACCCATCTCTCCGCTCTCAG
>PVJH01047285.1:0-11550 GCA_004026705.1 Nesogale talazaci
CTGCAAGTCTCCCCTCTTGCCCCTCCCACACTCACGATCCCCACCTGTGTTCTTCCCATGTGCTTTCTACTCAGGAGATGTTTATTTCACCTAAGTGTGAGTGTGGGGACTTGAAATGTCTAAGGAAAAACTGAAACTAAAACCAAGATCTCTTCACGGTTCTGTCTCCCCCGCAATTGTCAACATTTCACTTCCCCAAGGGCTGGTGGGCTCTGAGGGGCATCGCTTTCCAAATGATCGGAACATCGCTAAGCAAACGGAAGCATTGTGTCTGGATATACGAGGCCCGGAGAACTGTTTGCTTTCCAACAACCACACCCAATGCTGAGTTATCCACCGCACTCTGCAGGGCGGGCGTCAGGGAACCCACGGCCTCCCTCCACACACACTGGGCCTCAGCTGCTCTGGGCAGGAGGCGGAACAGGCAGCTTCCTGCACGGGGACCCACTGTTCTATCCACCCAGGTGTGGGTGGCTCAGGTGGGGAGACAATACCCTCTTTCACAGGAGGCAGGTGGTTCTGTTGCAACACAGGGTGAGAATCAGCGGGCCAAACTCTGAGAGGCTTTCTGGAAATGTCTTTCCATTGGGAAGGAGGCTGATGGAGTGCTGTCCATGGGCCCAGCCCTCACGCCCCTGCAGGGCTAGGAGCCAGTCAGATGCTCCAACACAGCTGAACTGCTCCTGACAGTACTGAAATACGCTGGTCCTGTCGGTAAGCGGCAGCTGTCCTAAGCCCACGTGTTCCCAGTCATTGGCCCTTCCTTTGGGGAGGTGCCAGACCCAATCTTGATGCCTGACCTGGGGGTGGGGGGTCCTGCAGGAACTTGCTCTTCTCTGACCGGTCTCCTAGCTGTCTCTGAATCATGGTGAACTGTGTGCAACAGATGAAGTGTTGCCAGGCCCCGCGCCACCTCGGGAGTGGTTCCACCCAGTATGGTTTTCACTGGCTGATTTTCAGAAGTTATCGCCAGGTCTTTCTTCCTCCTCTGGCTGAATCTGGAAGCACCTCTGAAACCTGGTCAGCATCACAGCAACGCCCAAGCTTCTTCCCGTGGGTGTGAGGGACACTGGCCAGGAAGGCGAGAATTGTACTCCTGAACCTGCGATGTGTGACACATGCCTCTCACCCCAGCTGCCTTCGATGGTGCTTTTAGGAAGTCAGCCCAGTGCTTACACTGTGAGCATTGGTCACATTCTCCTGTGCTGTTCGGTTCATTCTCTTCAGTGTTGATCTCCCCCTTTATACAAGTTGCTGTGACTAGTGTGCATGTGTGTGTGTGTGTGTGTGTGCGCGCGGCGCCGTAGTGGGAAGACCATTTCTGCCCTCTGCTGCTGTCAATGCTGACAATGGAGACAGGCTTGGGCGGTGGGGGCATTAAGATGGGGGAGCTGGGGGTGACACAAAGTAGGATTGACTTGATAGAACGTGGCCATGCTAGAACCCAGCAGTCCTCATTCATGACTGATTCTCACACTCATTTGGCTACTTCTAGTCCATCTGTATCTGGCCGCTGGAAAACCCAGCTACTGTTCACTGAACTTCTAAAATAAATGAATGCTATGCCTTTGTCTCAGGAGCCCTGGCGGCTCTCTGGATTGGGCATTGGCCTGCTACCCATGATGTTGACAGTTCAAACCCATCAGCAGCTCTGAGGGAGAGAGGTGAGGCTGCTTGGCCCCTCATAAAGATTTGCGTCCTCAGGAGCCTCATCCATCCAATGGCGGTGGGTTTGATTTGGTCTGCGTTCTGCTGTTATTGATGGCTAGAAGAGCCTCAAGTGCCGTTTGTTTGTTTGTTTGTTTGTGTATCACTGCTCTCCGGTGGTGGGAGTAGGAGGCCCAGCCCCACTGCTGGAATTGAACCTCCATCCCAGTGGGCCGCAGTCCCACGCACAACCACTACGCCACCGGGGCTCAGCCCTCAAGTGCCTTTTGCTCAGCCTTCTGGCCCCACAAAGATGAAACAGCCCAGTGCAGACCTCTCCCTGCCAAAATGCCCCCCAGGGCTCGAGGGGCATCAGCATGTGAGCAGCATCAGCAGAGGCAGAAACCCACAGGGACTTCCTGCTCCACCCCTCTGAGCTTTGCAGAGGGAGACTTGGGGTCTTGGCAGAGCCAGGTTTGTGATGTGTGCATTTTATACAATTTGGGGGAGCAAAGAAAGAGGACCAAATTAAAACCATGGGATTAGATGCAGTGTCCTGGAAGGTCAGAGAAAAGGGGTGAGGGAGAGAAGGCCAGCAGAGACAGCGGTGGAAGCACCTGGAACACATTCCACATGCTCTTCCTGGACACCTGGGGCAGTGGACTCCCAACCCTGCGGGTGACTTGATCAGAGGCTCTGGCTTTGTTTTCATCATGCTTATCCTGCTCCCCTAGGAGGTGTGCATTACATGCTGCTCCCAAAGCACCTTGGGAATTTCCACCCAGAGCCATGTGCCAAGTGATTGTGGATGGAACAAGACCACAGAACACAGCTCAGGCAAGCTCTGGTCCTTGTACCTGGGAGGTCACAGTGCAATGGTGCACGATGGATGGTGATGAGCCCACCAAATGTGCAGATGCCGAGCCACAAAAGCCAACTCCCAGCCGCTCACCAAGCTCAGTGGCTGGGCTGGTGAACAAGGAGTTAAAGCATCCCTGTTTATAGTTTTCTTTCCTCTAAGAGTCTGGTCTCCTTAATGGTGCTTCACGTCTCTGCAAAATGAATTCACCTTCCATGCACCCACAGAAGTGCAAGTGGAAGGGCAACCTGAAGAGTTCTGTGTGGTAGGGGAAGCAAGACTGCAATTGGAAGTGAACACATATTCACCAAATGGCACTCACACAAATGTTTGGAATACCACCCCCCCCCACCCCCGCCACCCCGGCCCAACAAGGTGAACAGTGAGCTGGTCCCATGTTTCACCCAATGCCAGAGAAACTATGCCATTTTCAAGGAATTATTATATTCCAGTGAACTATGCCCAATGTTGAAAGATGACCCAAACAGTTCCTTCGATTCTCATCCAGTCTGCTCCTACGTGGGCCATCACCGTGAGCACGAGAGTGATTGTGAACAACGTAGGAGATGGGTGCTGTGAGGTGACAGAGACTCTTCTACCCACCCATTGACGAGGAAGCTATTCAATTTGTTTGGATTTCTGCGGGCTTGCATTTTAGATTAAGAAGCAAAGAATGAATAGATATAGATAGATGATAGATAGATAGATAGATAAATAAAAAGAGAGCAAGGACCATCATCACCAATGACTATCCAAGCATGGGGAGGGCAGGGGAATTCATTCTTCAGACAGTTGGCACTTTCTATGTACAGTGATGGGGAAGGTAACACCAAAGGGAGGAGAAATGTGCTTGTCTTCATCCCATGACTGAGACCACGGGGTTGTACAGACAGGCAGGTGCACACCTGTTTGGGTGAGTGCTCTGTTAGGCCGTGTTTACCAAAGACTAGTCAAGTATCACGAGCTGTCAGAAGACGAAACAAATAAGCCTTGGAAGAAATACAGGCACCATGTTCCTTAGAAGGTGTGGTGGTCATATATTTGTTTGTCAATTGAGAGGAGTAAGAGTGAAAGGGTACAATCTAGCCTGTCAGTCGGGTCAGAGCCCATGAGGTCTCTGTGTGGGCATGGTCTTTTCCAGAGCATTCTGGGAGCTCCGGTATTCCTTCTTGCAGATGGGAGACACAGTCTTTCTCTCTGCTCATTCCCTGGGAGACATTGCAGCTGACAGGACACATGGGACCTCGCTAGCTAGAGTCCTGAGCTGGAGAAGCCACGTAGAGGCCCCTGACAGCACTGAGATGCTTACAATGCCACTGGGTCTACAGACTTCCTACCCACTGGCCTGTGACCTTCCTGCACCTGGCATGTGTTTCCTGAGTCTGAAGAGGACTTTATAGATTGGTATCAGACATGTGAGCTAATGTTGGACGTATGGACTTGATCTAGACTGGGCTGAGCTATTTTCTCAATATTCAATTGAGAAATAGACATTCATACACATATGAATGCTGATGGATGTGTTTCTCTCGTATACCCAGACAAACGCAGAAGGAAAGGTATCTAAATGTAGCCTTGTGTACTTCGGACAAGTTATCAGGAGCTATCTGACCCTTGGAAAAGCAATCATGCTTGGGGGAAGAACAGTGAGAGGAAAGGAAAACCCCCAAGATGAGATAAGATAAATTGGACCCGTGGCTGCAGCAATGGCTTCAAACACAACAACGACTGCAGGGGGGCAGCAGACCTGCCAGTGTTGTTTTTTTTTTTTGGGGGGGTACAGTGTACTTTACTGATGGTACATGACAGAATGGGGCTCGCTAAGCCCCTCCCCTTCCTTCAGGGAATAGTCTCAGTGTGTTGGGGATTGAGTTAGGGGCAAAGACTCCTCAGCAGTGGAGGGCCTCTCTTCCTCTATTGCTGTTGCTGGGGCTGGTGGTCCAGGGGGGGTCTTACTCCTTGGAGGTCATGTGGACCATGTGGTCCACCACTCTGTTGCTGTAGCCAAATTCATTCTCATACCAGGAAATGAGCTTGACAAAGTTGTCCTTGAGGGCAATACCAGCTCCAGCATCAAAGGTGGAAGAGTGTGACTGTTGAAGTCACAGGAGACGACCTGTTCCTCAGTGTAGCCCAGGATGCCCTTCAGGGGGACCATCGGCTGCCTGCTTCACCACCTTCTTGATGTCATTGTACTTGGCAGGTTTCTCCAGACGACAGGTGAGATCCATGACGGACACATTGGGGGTGGGGACACGGAAAGCCATGCCAGTGAGTTTCCCATTCAGCTTTGGGATAACCTTGCCCACAGCCTTGGCAGCACCAGCAGAGGCCAGGATGATGTTCTGGGCAGCCCCATGGCCATCACGCCTGAGTTTCCCAGAAGGGTTGTCCACGGTCTTCTGGGTGGCAATGATGGCATGGACTGTGGTCATGAGTCCTTCTACGATGCCAAAATTGTCATGGGTGACCTTAACCAGGGGGGCTAAGCAGTTGGTGGTGCAGGAGGCATTGCTAACAATCTCGAGGGAGTTGTCATGCTTCTCGTGATTCACTCCCATCACAAACATGGCATCTGCAGAAGGAGCAGAGATGATCACCCTTTGGCTCCACCCTTCAGGTGAGCCCCAGCCTTCTCCAGGGTGGTGAAGATGCCAGTGGACTCCACAACATACTAAGTACCAGCCTCACCCCACTTGATGTTGGCGGGATGTTGCTCCTGGAAGATGGAGATGGGCTTCCCATTGATGACCAGCTTCCCGTTCTCAGCCTTGATGGTGCCATTGAACTTGCCATGGGTGGAGTCATACTTGAACATGTAGACCATGTAGTTCAGGTCAATGAAGGGGTCATTGATGGCAACAATCTCCACTTTGCTAGACTGGATAGCAGCCCTGCAGACCAGACGTCCAACACGGCTGGATCCGTTCACTCCAACTTTTACCATGGTGTCTCCAGGATGCAGCTGGGACTGTGCGAGAATGGGAAGAGGCGGCTGCCTGTCACACGAGGAGGAGCAGAGAGCCCTGGCAGTGTTTCATCTGCTGTTTTGAGGGTCACTGAGTGAGAAAGGACTCAGCAGCACAGAACAGCAATATATTGTCTATAATTTGCAACAACAATAAGCTACCAAAATAAACACCTGCATACAAACACATGTGTATAATGTGTCATACATATTCATTTATGTATAAAGCAGGCTTTGAAAAGTTTGTGGAAATGGAATTAAAAGGCAGTAGAATTTTTCCATGAACTTTAAATAAATATATACATATACATATAAATAAGGTTCTTTTTTTTCCCAATGATTTTATTGGGAGCTCCATTTCCAAATATTTTCTACTTGAGCCCTTAGTATAAGTTCCTCTTTCCCTCTCCTTTCCTTTTTTAAAATAAATCATTTTATTGGGGCCATAAGATTCTTTTCATATAAAACCAATTATGTATATATACTCAAGTATAAGCCGACCCGAATATCAGCCGAAACACTAAAGTTTACCACAAGAACTGCATTAAAAATGTGCTGAACGAGCCCACCGAAGTGGAGGGTTATTGTTCATATCTCCACAGGGAAAGAGGTACCAGACTTCAACCTGATGTTCCAAGATGTGGATGCAACATACCAGCATGAAGCAGGGAACCAGTAGAGAGGTCTCATAGAGAGGTCAACCCCAATCCCAACCTTGTGGACAGTACCCCACCCCCAGAAAAAATCTAGTTCAGGGGAAAGCACTGAAGCTGCAGCTGCAGGGAGAGGGGCATGTCTGATCAGAGCACACGGGAGCAAATGAAGGGGGCGGAAAAGAGTGGAGCACATCCTGGCCCACCAAACCTTGAGGAGGATATCCCTGTTCAGAGCACCAATGCAGAGAGGGCCATATGGCCGGCCCCGCTATGAGACAGGACATCCCTCACTGACCCATAGTCCTACAGGGGACAGCACTGAAGACACAGTGTGGAAATTGTGCCCCATCCGACCCCACCACACCAAGGCAAAACAGTAAGGACATGCAACAGAACAGCAAGCGGAACAGAGGAAGAAAGTCTCGAGGGACTAAGACTTTGGGGCCAGGGTATGGAACTTCATCAGACTGGAGCAGAAAATACACCTAAAGGTCAATAGACCTTGAATTGTTTATAGGCTTTTCTTTTTTGTGTGATTGGTTTTTTGGTGTTGTTGTTTTCTTTTCTTTTGTTGCTTTGTTTTGCTCTGTCTTGTTTTTGTGTACATTATTATCTCTGAAGATCTATCTAGATAAGATAGGCTGGATAAACAATCTAGAGGAAAAAACAATGGGACCAACAGTTCTGGTGAGACATGGGCGAGCAGGAGGTGGAGGAAAGGAAGTGGCATTAACAAACCCAGGGAGAGGGAACAACAAGTGAGCCAAAATTTATGAGGAGGAGAGTGTAAGAGGTCTGGTAGTGCTTGACCAAGGGCAATGTAGCCAAAAGGAATTTCTGAAAACCAAATGAAGGCTGAACATGGTAGTGGGGCAAAAGTAAAGTGATCAGTGGGACAGTCCCGATTTTAAACAATTTTTCCCGCTTCCTGCGAAGTTTTTTAAAAAGTCCCAATTTTTGGAAAGAATGTGTGACAAACTAGGAAACAGTGGGAGAACAGGAAAGGAAATACACCCCCTCTCTCTACCCCATCCCCACCTAATCCCCCCGCCCACCCCCAATCAGGCATGTGCATATGTAAATAGATTTGTATATGACTATGGAAATATATCTATGTGCATATATTTATAGGTTTAATAGTAAGGTAGCAGATGGACATTGGGCCTCCACTCTAGTACACCCTCAATGCAAGAACATTTTGTTCTATTAAACTGGCATCCCATGATGCTCACCTCCCTGTGAAGTCATAAGCACATCTGGTAAAGAAAGCTGATGGTGCCCAGCTATCAAATGATGTATCATCTGTGGTCTTAAAGCTTGAAGTTAAAAAAGCAGCCATCTAGTTCAGAAGCAACAAAGCCCACATGGAGTAAGCACACTAGCCTGTGGGACCATGAGATGTCCATGGGATCAGGTATTAGGCATCAAAGAAGAAAAAATTATATTGTAAATGAGGGGGAGTATGTAGTGGGAACCCAAAACCCATCTGTAGGCAACTGACATCCCTTTACAGAAGGGTCATGGGGAGGAGATGAGCCAGTCAGGGTGCAGTGTATCAATGATGAAACATACTACTTTCCTCTAGTTCTTTAATGCATCTTCCCCCCTCCCCCCGCTATCATGATCCCAATTCTATTTTACAAATCCAATTAGACAAGAGCATGCACACTGGTACAAAAAGGAACTGGAAACATAGGGAATCCAGGACGGATGAATCCCTCAGGATCAGTGATGAGAGTGGTGATACTGGAAGAGTATAGGGAAGGTGCGGTAGAAAGGGGGAACCGATCACAAGGATCTACATATAACCCTCTTCCACGGGCACGGACAACAGTTAAGTGGCTGAAGAGAGATGTCGGTCAGTGTAAGACATGACAAAATAACAATTTATAAATTATCAAGGGATTCATGAGGAAAGTAAAAAAATGAAGAGCTGGGGCTGAGCCCCGGTGGCGTAGTGGTTGTGCGCGGGACTGCGGCCCACTGGGACGGAGGTTCAATTCCAGCAGTGGGGCTGGGCCTCCTACTCCCACCACCGGAGAGCAGTGATGCCCCCCCCAAAAAAAAAAGATTTACAGTCTCAAAAAAATTTTTTTTTAAAAAAGAAGAGCTGATACCAAAGGCTCAGGTAGAAAGAAAATGTTTTGAGAATGATGATGGTAACAAATGTATAAATTTGCTTGACACAATGGATGGATGTATAGATTGTGAAAGAAGTTGTATAAGCCCTAAGAAAATGATTTTTTAAAAAAATTGTGGGGGCCATCACTGCCCTCTGATGGTTGTGGGAGCTACACAGCACTGCTCCTGAGAGCCACCGCTGGATTTGAACCGCCAGCCCCGCGGGCTGCAGTCCCACACTCAACCACTTACGCCACCGGGGCTCATCAAAAATGATCTTTTTTTAAATGTGCTGAAAAACCCTGCTTTTACACAAGTATACATGGTACCTTGCAGGATTCTTTCTCTCTCTCTTTTTTTTTTTTACTCTAATATCTACAAAGCCATGTCTATGGGACAAATGGACCAGTTGGCACAATATAATTCATAAAGATAACATTCTACATCAGTCTCATGAGTAGAGTCTCGAGTCTTAAAAGCTTGTGAGTGACCAGCTAAGCTACAACTATTGGCTTTTTCCTCTTTGGGGCAAAGGAGAGCAAGGGAACCACAGTGAAGTGAAATAATTGATCTGACAGTTCTATCCTTAGTCTTTGCAAACCCCAGATTGTGTAGGTGCATGCAAATAAGGTGCAAATAAGGTTCATACAAATAAGTACTCGTCAGTTGTTCCTTTCTACTGGGCATAAAGTTTGCCAGCTGCAAAGCAGGAGCAGAAAATCCCATGATCACCAGCAAAGAGCGTGTGTGAGATCCCTGTGTGAAGCGGAGGCAGCAGACACTGCAGCACCTGTCCATGAGACTGAGCAGCGCCTGCCTGCCTCTTGGGACAGCGGGCTGTCTGTCCCAGGGAACAGGTGAAACTTTGGGCAGGTAGCTGACTTTGAGAATGGGGTACCCTGTGGGCATTAATCAGTATTAAAAAAGTTTTGTAACACTTGATTGAGAAGGGCAGAGACCATGCCTGAAAAGAGGCACCACTGCAGACAAAATTACTATATTCTCTCTCTCCTGTTTTGTTTTGTTTTGCTTTGTTTTGCTGCAAAAAGGAGCTTTATTGTTTCCATTTGGGTGAGGGGCTCCAGTGCTGTGACACTGTGGCTGGCAGGGCAGAATCGGGCAGAGGGCAGCTAAGGCTGGCAGGGGGAGGTGGGGGCCCCTCGCAGGCTCCTAATCATGTTTGAGGATGAGACTAGCCCAGCCTGGCCTCGGGGTTGGCGACCCTGCAGATGGTCAAGGGGTCACCCATCTTCTTGACGAGCTTCCCCTCCTCATCCAGGAAGTGGCTCTCCAGGAAGTCATAGCGATGGGGGTCTGGGTGAGCAGACCCCACGGCATGAAGGTCCAGAAGAGCCTGGTTAAGTTTTTTTCTCCAGGGCCAGGGAGGCTTCCATGGCACCCAGGGGTCTACCCCACTCGTCCTGGGATGGCTCTGCACATCCTGGAAGAGGATGCAGCCACGCACTGCTCCTTCGCCAGCTCGCAGAGAAAGTGTCCCCCACCTTCCAAGGCCACATTGTGCCAGTGAAAAAGCCGCCCAGAGAGGTTGGTGTAAGAGACCTGCAGATGCAAGTTGACCAAACGGTGGAGGCCGGTCTCAGCTTCCACAGAGAGCTCCTGGTGGCCGGCTTGGAGGTCACCACACACAAAAATGTTAGCTGGTCCCAATAAGAGGAGATGGTCCCCAAGGTGACGTCCATCAAGGAAACTGCAAATTGGTGGAAGGTTGGAGGAAGGGAATTCCTGGATCTGTCCCGTTCAAACACTGTTGAAGCAAGAGACAGATCTAAGGGACTGCAGAGCAAGCTTCAAAATTATTATATTCTTAATGTTTTCTCATCCTACCCTGTTGGTGCCCGTTAACTTCCCTAGTAAACCTCTATGATCATGAATATTGTCTGTGAGATCTATGTGGCCATTGCAAGTGATTCTTAAATCCAACAGGGTGTCATGGGAGAGGTGGGTAACATCAAAATAGGGTAAAAGAAGGATGCAAAGTGGTGGCATTTCTGACTTCTGCCTCACAGAAGTCATCCTTGGATAGACATGGTGTGGAATTCTCCTTTTCTTTTGTGTAGCTGGAGGAGGTCAAAAGAGGCAGAATTCATGATTTACTTGATTCTTAGCCTCTATTCTTGACATCAGAATAACTAGATGGTGACCAGCTGCCTCTGCCATACATTTAGATCAGGAACACAATAGATAGATCCTGATGGAAGGTGAAAAATATGGGGTGCACTTCAAATTCTCAACAACAGCAAAACAAAAAAACAGACTTTCTGAGTTAGGAGGAATTCCAGAGACTACTATACTAGATATTTTTTATGATTTGAACTGAAACTATCCCCTCAGATCACTTAAATACCTATTTAGCCCATAAAGTAATGACTCTCACCACCGAGTACTTTACTCTTTAAACACACACACACACACACACACACACACACCACATATCTACATGAGACTCAAACTCTGATCAACAAAACTCTGAAGCACAGAAGAGAAGGTTGAGGAGTTGTGAGACTCTTTGCAGGAGAAGGGATGAATAGAACACACACGATGAGGTTATTGGCGTGGTGTGAAGAATGAAGTTAATGTGTAGAAATCATTCAAAGGGACCCTGTTTTTCTGTATGCACATCCATCATAAACACAGTCAAGCATGTTTTTTAGAGAGAGAGAGGGACAATGTGTTATAGAGATTTGAGAGCATTTCTACTCCAGGGTGTGAACCCTGCGTCCACAGGTTGACCAACCGTGTCAAGAACATATCAGATCTTGCTGAGCAAAGCAAGGCAGGATGGGTGCTGACCCAGCCCCTGAAGCCTCCCCTAGGTCTGCTCCCTGAGGGTGCTGCTCAAGTCCCTCCTATGACTCCTAGACTCTCCCTCTGCCAGCTGCTCCCTAAAAGAGCCAGGACTTGGGGCTCCTCATTGCCCAGGCCTTCAGCAGTGCCTTTTTGGGGGCAATAGGTGCCCTCAAATTCAAGCTGCCCTTCAGAGCCCACCACCCACAGCAGCCACTAGGCAGGCTGCTCTCAGCTCAGTCCCGGGGATCCCCACAAGGCACCCACTGTGTGTGCCCCGGTCTGTGACTTCCAAGGGTTCTGGAGGTTCATCTCCTGGGAACGCTGTTGCAGCCACCACCGTGCTGCTCACAAGATGGGAACTTGCAGTGGAGTGAGGTGTAATGGCACCAGCAGATGGATGTCTCCCCCCTTGTCTGCAGCCAAGCAGCCTGTCTTCTAAAGTTGGGCCTCTTGTTTGTCCTATTTTTAATCTTTCGGGCACTGCATGGGAT
>PVJH01047286.1:0-11377 GCA_004026705.1 Nesogale talazaci
TGGACAGCAGGGAAGTGGGTGAAAGGACACAACAGACAGAATACAATATGAAAAAGTAATAATGATTTGTAAATCATTAAAGGTTCATGGGGGAGGGAGGGGAAATATGGGGAGCTGGTACTGGGGGCCTAAATGAAGGAAGAATGTTTCAGGGGTGATGATGGCAACAGGTGTGCAAATGTGGTATGTATACAATTGACGTATGTATTGTTCTTGATGGGAGTTGTACGAGCCCCTAATAAAATGATTTCTATAAAAAAGGAAAAGCCTATAAATAGTTCAAGGTCTGTTTGTTGACCTTTGTGAGTGTTTCCCAGTCAAGTATGACGAGTGTCACACTCCTGCCTCCAAAGCCTGTTTTTGGTATTCCCCTGGGGTGGGGGTGGGGGGGTTCATCACTCTGCTCCTCCTGCTGTTCTGCTGCATGCCCTCAGTGCCTTGCCACAGCACAGTGGGGCCAGACCGTGCACTATTCTCACACCCTCACTGTGTCTCCAGTGCTGTCCCTGTGGCATCATGTTTCAGTGAGGGATGCTGTGTCCTGTAGTGGGACCAGTCCTATGGTCATCCCTGTGCATTGTCTACTCCAAGCTGGAACATCACCCAGGGCTTGGTAGGTCAGGGTGTCTTCTCCTCTACCTCCATTCTTTTGCCTTTTCCTTGTGCGCTATATTCCAACACACCCCTCTCCCCAAGCCGTAGTCCCAGTGCTTTCCTCTGACGTGAATTTGTTTGAGAAGCACAAAGCCCACGCGGAAGATGTACACCAGCCCTGGGATCGTGAGGGGTTGATGGGCTCAGATATCAGGCATCTAAACCCAGAATAAAACCATACCCAATGTGAATGGGGTGGGGGGAGGCGTGGTCAATGAAAAAAAATAAGGTTCTCAATGGGCTAGACTAACATAGTGGCTACAAGAATAGGCTCAAGCAAAGGAACAATTGAGAGAATAGCTTAAGACCTCCCCTCCCCCCCCCAAAAAAAAGACAAACAAACAACACCATCAAGTCACTGTGGACTCACAGCAGCCGTCTATGACATCGTGGAATGCCTTTGAGCCTGTGAGTGTCTCACGGAATGGAAAGCCTCGCTTTCCCACGGACAGTGGAGGACTGGCAGTGTGTCTTGCTGTTATACGCAGGGTTGCTCCGAGTCAGAACCAACTCAAACGGCAGCTAGCGACAAGCGCTCCTTTGCAAATGCACTGTGTGTAAATCAGCAAGTGAGGAGCACATGAAGAGGTTAATTCATTGGGATCATATGAAAATAAGAACTGGTAACAGGCCGAATGGTAACAGTCCAGTGGCGTAAGGGTCTTATCATGAAAGACCAGAGAAAAGCCTGTCCTAGCCTGTCCTAACAGGTCTACAGAAAACTGTCCCCAGGGGGCTGAGAAGAACTGAGAAAGCTGTCTTGAACAGAAGAGAGGTTCTGCCCGCATGCTTCCTAATCCTGATTCCTTAACAAGCTACTTAACTATGAAATGCTCTGAAAATTCTGTGTAGTAAAGGATTATCAACTCTTCTAGCAAAAGTAGAGAATGTATTTTGATGTTTGTGTGTGTATATATACACACACATATGTATATACATGATGGTTTTAAAATTCATATGAAAATATAAGGAACCAAAAAAGCCATCTTAAAGAGAAAAGATAATACTAGAATGTTTACACTAGTATGTGGTTGATTTCAGAACAGGAAAAAAGTTTGAAGAGTTGAGGTATGTCTCAAATCCACCCCATATGGATTAAGTTTTAGCTGATTTTCATTTGCTTTATCACTTCCAAGCCTAACTGACTATTTATTTGTTTATTTATTTTTCTAACAGCTTTATTGGTATATAATTTATATGTCATACAATTGAATAGTTCAATCGTTCAATCATACCAAGGGGAACTATGCAACCATCACCACATCTCCCTTAGAGTTTTATCCCCAACCCATGGTTAAATCACTTTAAAAATAAGTATTACAATCACGATCAGTTTCAGTGCTCCCTCCCCCTCCCACTTTCATTACTTACTTCCCAAATTCTCTTTCCCTACCTATCACCCAGGCCCCACCACTGTATTCCCTATATCCCCTTGTATTAATTATTATCATTATGCATTCTCTCCTCCTATGTTTCACCATGGGGAAACCCTACAGAAAACTGTGAAAAAAATTGCACTAAACTGGTAAGGATAAGATCATATTAGTATAAAGACAAAAATACAAATAATATGTAAGAGGAGAATACTCCCATGAACATTCAAAAAGCCAGGGAAGAAATTTCCGTCATGGAACAACGAAGAGATACTTGTACCCAGTACAAATTCAAGTCCTGTCTTTAGGGAGGTCAAGTATTAAGTTTGATACAGCATAATCAATATTATAATTGTCTTTGCCTGGTGCATTATCATTTCTGATATTACCACTATTACTCCATTTTACAATGTCTTCTTTACTACAATTTCATCATTATAGGTCTTAAACATATTAATGTAAATATTCCAGTATTATCTTTTTTCTTTAAGATGTCTTTTTGGTTCCTTATAGCTTCATATGAATTTTAAAGCCTTCATATATCTATGAACACACACACAAACAAGCATCAAAATACATTAAGTACTTAAAGACAAATCTGTGAAATACATACAAGATTGCTTCATATGGAACGACAAAACAATGAGATACAAGACAATAAAATATATGAGTAAAAGACTTATAATAGTGCATTGGAAAGAATTAATATTGTGAATTGGCAATTCCTCCTAAAGTGATTTAGAATCACTACAATCAAAATCTTCACAGAGTTTTAAAAATTAAGTGCTAGGGCTGAGCCCCGGTGGCATAGTGGTTGTGTGTGGGACTGCAGCCCACAGCGTTGGTGGTTCAAATCCAGCAGCAGCTCTCCAGGAGCAAGGCTGGGCTTCCTACTCCAACCAGGGCATTGATGCACCCCACCAAAAATATTAAGTGTTATAAACTGATTTTAAAATTTGTATTGCAAATTCAAAGTACCAAGAATAGCTAAAACAATCCTGAGGAAGTACAAGTTGAAGAATACTCTACAGATACCATAACGAAAAATAATCTATCAAATACCATAAAGTTTTGGTTATAATAGTAAATGACATATTGCATTGCATAATTCTGTTGCACAAGACTTCTTTTAAATATTCAAGAGAAAAGAAGTCACTCTGAGGACCAAGGTTATGGCGTCTTCAATTCCTTCATATGAATGTTGGACAATGACCAGGAAGAACTGATTCTTTTGAATTATGATGTTGGCAAAGAATATTGAAAGTACCATAGGCTGTCAGAAAAATAAGCAAATCTGTCTTGAATAAAATGCATCCAAATTCTCCTTATAAGCACTGCTCTCAAGACTTTTTATCCCACATAATTTGTGCATGTTATCAGTGGATAGTAGTTTCTGGAAAAAGACCTCATGATTGGTAGAGGGTTAGTGCCTTCAAGTCAGTTCCAAGCCATAGTGACTCTGCCTGGTGGTGGCCCACCCTCACAATCACTCTTATGTTTCAGCCCACCCTTGCAGCCACAGTGTTATTTATCTCCCTGAGGGCATTCCTCTTTTTCACTGCCCGGCGACCAAGTATTATGTTTTTTTTTTTTTTTCCAGGGAGTGGTTTCCCTTGATAAATGTGCAAAGTAGGGTAGAAGGTAGAAAGATTTTTACATGGTGAATGTTAAGATAATATTTGACTAAAAGGAGATGGGTGAAAAAAGATAAGTGGGCAGGGGAAACTACAAGGAGAGTTGATAAGTTGTTAAAGTAATAATATAAAAAGGATAATCATCATGTAAAAGAATAACTATCATCTGACTCTCAAGAAAAAATTTGTTTTTTTAAAGTGCAGAGAAAAAGAGAAAAAAGAATAAAGAATACTCCAGGTAAACACCTGCAATCTCTCTTCTAAAAAAAAGTTACAAAACAGTCACAAAATAAAAAATCTGGACTCCTGTTCTTTGAAGAAGAAACAGAAATCAAGGTAAGGTGAACAGCAACAATGAGGTAGGCTGTTGTAAGTAGAACAGAGTCATCCCTGCTCTAAGGCCCCGTAGTAACAGGATCATACGTCCGAAGGGATCTTAGGTCCAAACTCATATGCCCAGCAGCAGTGAGAGCACCCTGCTCAGCAAGGCCGGAGCCAATGGAGGCCACCAGTGCCTGGGCTCAAGCAACCAGTTCAGAGCTATATTTTGAAGTAGTGGAGCAACTGGGCATATAAAATTGGCCTTCTTGGTTTGGGGCCCAGTCAACTGGCCAGAGCCACTTTTGCAAGGGATTCAGCTTCAAACATGTGCACAACCCTCTTCCATGCCTAAACAGCTGGCCTATGGTCACTTTTGAAAAGGACACAGCAGTAGTGATGCACAAATTTGTGGGTCTCCTGGTTCTGGCCACCAACAGTCACATTAGAACCACTTTTAAACATGGCTTGAGGCCCAACATTGACAACCTTGTACTTCTCTCTTTTTTAAAGTAGAACAACAGCAGCACACACTCTTCAGGACATGGTGCTTGAATATGCCAGGTGACAGATCACTTTAAATATGTGGGGCAGAGGGCCACATAAGTTGCATACTTACAGGATATCTAGCAGGAACTTAGATAAGCACACACTGGTAACTGAAAAACAAGAAACAGCTGCTGGCTCTGGGCAAAGCTTGCTGTTTTTATTTTGATTTATAACCACTCATTTCTTTTTTGCGGGGAGGCATCACTGCCTTCTGGGTCGTGGGAGCTACCCAGCGCTGCTCCTGAGAGCCACCGCTGGATTTGAACCGCCAAGCCCGCGGGCTGCAGTCCCGCACTCAACCACTTAGGCCACCGGGGCTCAGCCCCTCGTTTCTTATTACTATTAATGGATTTGAGTTGTTTTGCCTTTAAAAAAATTCTTTTTTTTATTGGTGTGTTTCTTTGTTGGCAGTGCTGTTGTAGCTTTTCTTGCATGTTTGTGTGTAGTAAATCATTCTTTTATCACTCTAGTTGACATAAACAACTATGTGCCCATGACCCAGAACTAAATTGACCAGATTTTAAGCGAAACACCATTGACAGGGGTGGGGGGGAGAGGGAGGGGGGAGATTGTGCTTCTTGATTAAAAATTTAATCTATATGGAGCCACAAAAAATGTTCATAGAATGCAAAAATTGTATTGTAATATATTTAGTTTAATTTTAAAACATCACGGGACATTGTTAAATTGTTAAAAAGCAGGACATCTGGTCACCTTTCAGGACCCCCACATCACTATCATTAATAGTATCACTGGGTAGATGAGGCTCACTTCCCACTCCAGAACCACTTATTCAACAAATTGAAGAAAGGAAATAAATGTAAAATCCTACAATGTCTCAGAGACAACAGACAATTGCAGCTCATATAAAGAAATAAGAGAATAGTGTAAACAAATGACCAATATATGAAGCAAAAAGTTCTTCCTGAGCAATATGAGGCATTGGAGCTACCAGAAAAAACTCAGAAAAAATATTCCTACCTACTAAAAATGAGTGTAGAAGAAAATAAAGAGAACTATTAGAGGAAAATCCAAAACTTTAAGATACTTACAAAATTTCTAAAAAGAACCATTTCTTCCTAAAATTTGGATGATATTATTTACAACTCTCCCCTGTTATGTCCCGCAGGAACCATTCATCCACTTACTGTCTTTAGAGAGCCACCATCTTGGATTTCATGTACTGAAAAACATACAAAATTACAAAGAGAATGAAAAAGCCAACACTATAACAAAATAAAATAGAGGAAAAAACTCAATTGGGAAGAAAAGAATAATGTTAAAAAATAGAGCAACTTTAAAATGAGTCAAAGGGAGATCAAATGATATGGTGCAAGATTTAACATATTTTATATGTCATATTCAGTTTTCCAATGCATTCAAGAGGTTAGCAAGGCTACTCACATCCATGGTCTGTGATCAAAGGCATTTATTTCACCAGAGACTTCATTCACATGTATTTCTTCTTCATTTTTTTTAGCTGCCAAAACTTTTAGATGTGTCAAAAAGGGGATCAAATCAGATGTTGCATATTGACCATTCAAGTATGTTACATTTTTTAGTTTACTATGATCATACTATAGAGGTTTATCTTCAAACAAGCAGCTATCTAAGTGAGACATCAAGGAAGTTCACATGGAAAATGCATATCAGCTTGCGTAACCCAAGTATTATAAAAAATATAATCCAAATCCAGAGGAGGGAATGATATCCGAGCTTTAATTGTGAACTCCTGATTGACACAGGGATATGAATGACATTGGAAGCCCAAAATCCATTTGCAAGACTTCAACATAGATTAAACCTCTGGTGATTTCCCTCTGATCATAGCCATGGGATAAGAATAGCCTGGTCACTAGACAGAGAGTATTGTAAAATGACTCAGTAGAGTAAAATGTAGTATCTGATTTAAATGGTCACAATTTTTTTTAATTTAAATTTGTGTCAGATAGTTTTTGTGATTCTTTCGAGAACATTTTATTTCTTTTGATTTTTGTTTTGCTTTTTGTTGCTATTGTTTTGATTCATTATTTGTTTTTTATCTTTAAATATTTTTATTCTAAAAATATTTTTATTGCGAGCTCTTACAGAGAACATAACATTCCATAGTTCAATCACTTCAAGCAGTATTTTACAATTGCTATCACTATCAGTTTAAAAACATTTTCTTTCTTCTTGAACTCCTTGATATCAACCATCTCTCCCCCCTACCCCTCACCCCTTAGGCTGTATCTTACACCTTCTAATATTTCAATTTACATGCACTACTGTTGTTCGCTTGCTCCCCTCCAATGGGGTTACGCAATCACCAAAGCTACCAGCTCCCTCCTCTCTGCCCCTTCTCCTCACTCTCATTCCATCCTTTCAGAGACCCATTACTCCATTACTACTTCTGAAGGGTTATCTATCTTGGCTTTCATGTATTGAGTGATCTTAATTATACAAATTAACATATGCAAGTCTAACCTGATTGAGGTAAAACAAATAAAAACTCTAATAGTAAGGGGAACACATATTAAAGAACTAGAGGATAGTTATGTGCTTTATCAGTGTTATTCTGGACCCTGAGTTTATCAGCCCTTCCATGTGACCCTTCTGAAAGGGACTGTGCAATTATCTTACAGATGGTTTTTGGGTTTCCATTACATTCATGCCACTTCACATGGAATTGTTTACTTGCTTTTGAACTTTTTCCCCTCAACACCTCATAATCTCACAGGTTGGTGTGCTCCTTCCATGTGAACTTTGCTGCTTCCCTGCTAGATGGAGGATGTTTAACCACAAGCTCTAAGTCCCCAATGCTATATCGTCTAATAGCTGGGAGCCATCAGTTTTCTTCACCACATTTACTTATTCACCCATTTTGTCTGCAGCGATTTTGTCAGGAAGGTGAGCGTCATACAATGCCACGTTAGGAAAAAAACCTTCTTGTACTGTACTAAGATTTAAGCAGAGACCCAAAGTCCACCTCCTTCTTTTTTGCATTTGCATATATACTCATATATAAACAAATAAAACTATATTTTTCTGATACATATATATAAATTTTTTCTCTTTTCTCCTGCCCCACTATCATGTTTATCCATTGTTAACCTCTTCATAATTCCTCTCAGATACAATTAGATTAATCTAACATGACCAGAAAAGCTACACTCTCCTCACCTTCTAATTTAGAACTCAAACTATTCCTCTATACCCATCATTATGGGCTCACCCCTCACCTCCCCCAACCTCTTCCCCTCCCATTCGCCCCAGGAACTGTTAATCTCATCACTGTCTCTGTAGGATTGTCTATCCTGTCTATCTTGTATACATAAACATCAAAGACAGAGAGAGAGAGAGAGAGAGAGAGAGAGAGAGAGAGAGAGAGGAGAAAAGAACATACAGTCATAAATCTAAGAGGGATGCTGACAGAGCAGAGTGGATCCTATTAAATAGAGAGAAGGACATGCTATAATCCATCAGTCCAGTTCTCTTCTCTCTCAGGGTTCCATATTTCCATATCTTGAGGCCTAATTATGAACAAAACATATGCTCTTTTAGTCTTCAGCTTCATTTTTGAAAAATGCACATCCTAAAAACCCCCATTGCTATTTCTGTTTGCTTGCTTGTTTGTTTTTTTATCATAATATGACTGCCAAAGTGAATCAGAGTTGTTCATAGCCCTTGCACAAGCAAATAGATGCTGAACTCTGACTTAATTCTAGTACCAATCCAAGAACAGTGAGTTCTTATAACTTGACCTGTTTGATACTTGGTTTCATGAAGAAGTCACTGAAGAAAACCGTGCAAATATATTGAAGAAAGCAGATGGAGCCCAGCTGTCAGTTGGAATTGTGTTTTGAGTTTAAGAGCCTGCATTCAAACAAGCAGCCATCTAAGTGAGGAGTCAACTAAGTCTGCATCAAAGGAGCATGCCAGCCTGTGTGATCCAAAGATGATGATAACATCCAAATATGACGAAGGGAAGAGCTTAACCGGCAAACACCCAATTTGTAGAAGAAAATGAACGACAGTGGAAGCCCAAAATCCGCCTGAAGGGTATGTAGTCAGATTAACCCTCTGGCAGCTCCCCGTGGCCATAGCCAAGGGACTCTAACAGCTTGACTATCGACAGAAATCATTGCAAACTTGGTGACGGTGGCTCAAACCACAATATCAGATCATACTTGGACAGTTGATTTTCTTCTTGACCCAACCTGAATTTGTTCTAGGTGTAAATATTTCTCGCTTGTTTCATTACAGAAATTTCTGCTCTGTCTTTTGAAATATCGATGATAGTCTTTTCTTTCTTACACTTTATTTGTATTTCTATCTTATTGCTATTATTTTCCTCTTGCCACTTTGCCTTGTTTTTGTTTCTGTTGGGTTTCCCAGCTTGTGACGCACAGAAAGAGTGGATACATAAGAGATAATAATTTATGCAGTGGTTAACTGGGGACAAGGTGGAGAGGGTGAGAGCAACTGGGAAACAAACAAAACGAGAGAGGGAGAAGGGAGTACTCGAACTGATTTTGATGATGTATATACAACTCTTTTAAAAAGTGACTTAACTATGGAAGTGTGAGATATGTAAATCTTATATTAAGACAACAACTTAAGAAAAAAGAAAGAAATCAAAATTGATCACTGTTACCGTGAGTGAAAGGGGAAAAGTTTATCTTAGGGAGTATTGAGTTAATGTTAATGGTGGTGGAATAATTTGGAAAAGGACATCCATAAGGGTTGCAGAGCATGAAAAGTACAATTAATGGCAATGGATTATACATGTAAATGTTGTTGAATTAGAAAAATATTTTACTGTGTACTTCTTGTCACAATTAAAAATAATAATACACGAATAACAATGAGTACAAGGAACAAGAAAATATTCTGAAGTTGATTGTTGTGGCAGTCATGTGCTTATGTTAACTTTATAATTGAAATGTAGGGGTGGAATCTGGCCTGTTAATCAGGAGAAAGCCATTGAGTAGCTGATGAGGCCTCTATGTGGGCCTGGCATTCACCTGAGACTCCAGGGAAATCTCATGGTATTTCCCTCGTGAAGATGAGAAGCTATCTTCCCCAGTTGTTGGGAGTTAGTTTCAGAGATGATTAACCACAGGCAACACAGAATGCCGGTGGCTGGTAGGCTGGAGTAGCCGGTGGAGAGACCACACGGCTTATCCTTGATGAAGACAGACCTCTGAAGCTGGAGTGGCATGCTGTTGATGGACCTGAGCCCTGGAAGCGAGGAGCCATGGGGAGACCCCTGCCAGCGCCAGAATTCTGTACCCACTGACCTGTGACTTCCTGAGTCAGAAGCAGACTTTATAGACTGATTTTGGGCATATGGGTTATTATTGGACTTATGACTTTGCACTGGACTGGATTGGGATGCCTTCTTAGGGTCACATTTCTTTTGTATATAAACCCTTTCCTTATACCTATATGCACGTCTCTGAAATTTGTTCCTCTAGTCTATCCGGACTAACTCAATTGTGGTAATGGTTGTACAACTCATCTTTGCATGGTTGAGCTAGTGAATTATATGATATATGAAAGAAGTGCCAAGAAAACTGTTAAAAAAAGAGAGAAAGAAGAAAGAAGCAAAAGCAGCACCCAAACCAAGATCTGTAAAGTTCGAAAAAGAGTAGGGAAATTAGCTTACCAAAACGAAAAGAAAATAAAGTGAAATGATGACAGAGGAAGCAGGGTACTAATCCACCCAGGGGGAAGGACTGGTCTTGTCCACAGAATCTGGAACGGGCTTGAAGCCCCTACCATTATGCACCAAACCATGAGGACAGCATGGCCCCATGGAAGCATGCCTGAAAAGAGAGCGAAAGGGCAGGTTCCAAGCAGAGCCAAACCGAGCCCTTCTCTGGAAGAGGGTGTGGAGGACAGCACTGAACCCACACTACAGGTTGGAGAGAAGAACCAGCATGCCACACCCACATGGAGGTAGGTCAGGAGGGAGGAAGAGAAAGAGAGAGCCGGACTGGACCCCATGGTGGCACACCAGGCTCAAAAGATGACATCCCTGCTAGGAGCTAAAGAGGCACCGAGGGGACTGAGCAACTGACAACAGCACACGTCACGCTGTCCCCTTAATGGTGCAGACTGCGATGGAGGATATTTCTGGGGAGACAGGGCGGTCCGAACCTCCACAATGGATCGAACCAAGAAGGGAGAATACCAGATCAGCAGCTGGAGCCAGGCAGAGTTATGAAACCCCCAAAGAGCCCCAAGGGGGCACTCCAGGCTGGGAGGGGCAGCTCCTGAACAGTCTTAAAGGTCAGCTTACAGATCCAGGATTTTTTTAAATTTAATTTTATTATTTTTTTAGGCATCACTGCCCTGGTGGTGGTGGGAGCTGGATAGCCTTGCTCCTGGAGAGCCGCTGCTGGATTTGAACTGCCAAGCCAGTGGGCTGCAGTCCCGCACTCAAGCACTTGCGCCACTGGGGTTCAGCCCTGGACCCAGGATTTTTGAATATTTCTTCTCGCTATCTTTTTTTTTTAATTAAAAAAGTTTATTTATATACTATTTTCATTAAAAAAATCAGTGTGGGCTAGGTCATAGTCGGTGTACCTACCTATATAGGATTGGCTCGGCAGGTATGCCAGAGGAGAGAGCAGTGGGACCAACAGTCTGGGGAGACCTGGCAGGTGAAGGTGGGGTGGAGGGGGAGCGGGCATGAGCAGGCTGCACCATGGACAGGGGAAGAGCTGGGGTGTTGGAATCAATAACAAGGAGGAGATGGGGCTTCAAGGTGTGTGTGTGTGTGTGTGTGTGTGTGTGTGTGTGTGTGTGAGAGAGAGAGAGAGAGAGAGAGAGAGAGAGAGAGAGAGAGAGAGAGAAACAATA
>PVJH01047287.1:0-11379 GCA_004026705.1 Nesogale talazaci
CCAGAATACCTTTCTCAGTCCCTGGGGACCTTGGGACTGCCTGGTGGCAGGATGCTTATGAGTTGCTAAGGTTAGCAGTTCAAAACCACCAGCCGCTCCAAGGGAGGCGAGTCTGGGCTTTCAACTACCGTGAAGTGTGACCACGTCGGGAACCCACTGGGGGTATTTTCTGCCCTGTTCCATTGGTTTGTGCGCGTCAGCCCCGACTGGGTGGCACTGAGGTTTTATTTTTTTGAAGAGCAACCTGAACCCCATAGATGAGCCTCACCATTAAAGATGAGCCTTTCTGCTCCTGTGAAGACTGATAGCTCTAGGAACTCACGGGGGGCGGGTGGGGGTGGGGGTGGTTCTACCTGCCCTTTGGGGATGGGTCCAGATTGACTCTAGCCCAGAGTTTGGTGTTGGCGCTGGAGATGTTGGAGCTTGAGCAAGCAGGACGGCGTCTTGCCAGCTGAGGGGATGTTCCGGGAATCCCAGAGGTTTGCTGTCGATCTGTGTGAAGTTCGTGGGAGAGAGATGGTTCCAGGGACACCAGAGGGCATTGGGGAGGGGTGGAGCCAAGAGGCTGGAGAAACGGAGGCGCAGAGTTCCGACTACTTTAAAGACGTCCTTAAGATAGGTGCGGGACGTGTCGTTCCTGTTACCCGCATGCGCCTGGACACGGTTCGGTTCCCCGAGAGACAAGTGCTTGATGGGAGTGACCCCATCAGGTCACAGACTGGAAGATGCTATGGTTACATCGCGGCGGCAGAAGCCCCCTCCTCCCCCCCGGAATCATGGCCCCTCCAAGATGACAGATAACCTTTGCCAGCAGGCTCCTGTGATGCTTCCCTCTTGCCTGCCCTTGTGTTGTTACTGACTTATTTCCAGACGTGCTCTGTCGGTGCACAACATAGGCAGTCTATTTAAAAATAAATTATTACTGTCATTAATCCAGAATGTTGGCTGGGGAGACACTTGATCAGGGAGGAGAGGGTGGGACCTCTGAGCGGAAGAGTTGGGCAGCAGGAACTCTCTCTTGCCTCTGGAACAGTCTGGGCTGGCCTGGGACCCTCGTGGTCCTGCTGTTGGAAACCCACCAGCCACTCCTTTGTGGACTCTAGGACGCAGTCTCAGAAACCCACAGGGAGGGGTCGTTCCACCCTGTCCTATGGAGGGGGCGGTGTGTGTGTGTGTGTCCCTGTCTGGTGGTGAGTCAAGAATCCACAAGTCGGCAATGAGGTTGTATTATTTTAATCCTTGTGGGTGGAGTCCGTGGGTCAGAGGGACTGTGTGTGTGGTGTGTGTGTGTGGGGGGGGGGGATGTTTAGGGAGGAAACACAGTCCGGATTTACAGTCAAATGCAAGAGACAAATGTTTTTCATTGTGTTATTTTTAGCACCTTGGCTAGGAACTAGCCAGGAGAACACCCTCTTATTTGTTCCAGGTTTCTCTTAATGATTTCCCCGACTTTTCTGATCACTCCACAGTAGACGGTTGAGAAGAGAACCGTGTGGGGTTCCGACGCTCCAGGCACAAGGCTCGCTGTAGGAGGCTTGGGTAGGCCCTGAAGGTGGGATTCCCAAGGGGCACTGTGCATGCGCTACAGAACCCCCTCTCCCCCCACTACCACCCCTACCACCCGGGTCAAGTGAATGGTTCTCATCTCCTGGATGCCTGATCCCCAGCACAGACTTGGGGCGGTGCTAGATTGACCACGTGCAATCTGGTCAAGTACGATTCAGATTCACCAGGCGCCTTTAGGGCAGGGCAGAGCACTCCCCTGTGCGTTCCTGAGACCCTCTGTAATAGAAGGGCTGGTCTTTCTCCCATGAGGCTGCTTGCCTCTCAGCTTGTAACTGTTTCCAGCCCAGAGCCTAACCCGCTGCTCCTCCAGGGCTCCTCGGGCAGTGCTACAAAGAATCCTGGTTACCCCCAGATCAGATCTGCAAGTTTGTCAAGCAAATATGAATTCATTCCACAGAGCCGTTGTGTGTGTGTGTGTGTGTGATTTTATTGCGGGCTTTTACAACTTTCATGATACCCCATCCATTCATCTACCTACCCAGCATCCTTCCATCCATGCATCCATCCATTGTATCAAGCACAGCTGTATGTATTTTGCTACCATCCTTTTCAAACGTTTTCTTTCTGCTTGGGCCCTTGGTGTCAAGCTCCTCATTTTTTTCCTTCACCCTCCACCCTCGTGACCCCTTGATAAATTATAAATTATTATTTTAATGTCTTATACTGTCCACTGCCGCGATGCCTCTCTTCACCCACATTTCTGTTGTTCGTCCCCCTCTGGTGTGTGTGAGATACTTGGATCATTGCAATCAGTTCTCCCCTTCTCCCCACACTATCCCCCTACCCCCTCATGGTATCACTGCTCCCATTGCTGTACCTGAGGGGTTCATCTGTCCTGGATCCCATGTGTCAAGAGCTCTTATCTGGACCAGTCTACCTGCTCTGGGCTAGCTGGATTTGTAAGGTCCAGCTGGAGTCGTGAAGGGGGGACAGGGAGGAGGAAGCATTAAAGAACTAGAGGAACGTGGTGGTTTCCTCCATGCTGTGCTGCACCCTGGCTGGGAGTGTCCATTTTTAAGGCAGTGTCATGTCTCCAAGCAGTTTGTACTATGGTGCCAAATTCCGACTGGGCCTGGAACCTAGGACTATGATGCACAGTCCTAGACATTGTTGGTACCTCGTGTGAGAAGCGTTTGGGAGCTCTGAGCTCCTTGTGGCTGTAGCCCAGAGATAAGATGGTGATACATAATTGACAATTGCATCTAGTGGTGTGCTTTGCGGGGGAGGTTGAATGAAGATGTATTTTGTATGCTCTGGTGTGCCTACATCAAAATAAAATGCAGCAGTTGAATTTGAGAACCCTCTTAATAACGGGGGTGGGGGGGGGATGGATCATCAGATACGACCATCTTCTCATGGTAAATGTTTGGGAATTTCCAGGAACGTGATTTCGGAAGAGGGTGCAATAAAAAGGGCGGGGGAATCCCCACGCCGAGGCGATTTGAAGGCGCTCGGGTAGTGGAGTGGTTACGTGCGGGGCTGCTAATTACAAGGTTGGCGGTTCAAACCCATCCGCCACTCCTCCGGAAAAGAATGACGCAAAATCGGGACTTTCTTCTCCCGTGGAGAGCGAGTCTCTGAAACCCACAGGTATGGCTAGTTCCACCCTGTCCTAGACACTGGCTGGGAGCTGGATTCCAAATCCGCCCGACGACGAGGTGTGGCTGTTACTGTTTTGTCTGAAGCTATGTGAACCAGACCTTCCCGCGGCAGGCGGATGGGGAGACAGCTAGCAGCGGAGGTCTCCTGCGCCGGAGGAGGGAAGCTATTTCTGGAAGATGTTTACAGCGCACGCCCCTTTCATTGCTCTTCTCAATTTAGGTTGATCAGACACGCCCCCGTTTTGCAGCTGGAGGGGAGTGGCCTCAAACACACACACACACACACACACACACACACACCCCCAAACCCCCATTTGTTTTAAAACAAGTCATCCTGGCAAATGATGTCCCACCTCCCACCCCAGGGGACCCCACTTTTCTCTTTGTTTAATGTCCAGAAGTGGGCTGGGGCCACACGGTCACCCACAGACAGCATCGCGTGGTCCTCTCACCTGCCTGCGGGCAGCAGCCTCCTCTCCTGTAGGTAAGTGCGGAGTGGAGCTGAAGCCACAGCGTCCCAGGGGACCCGACTGGCAGGAAATCTCCTTCCTTGTGAAATGCCTGCCTGCCATCGCCCGCTGGCCCCTGCTGGTGGATTTGGGACGCTCCATATTTCAGGGCTAGGAAATTCCCCATGTCCACAGGCTTCCCCTGCTGCTCTTTACCTGTGAATGTGGTGGTGGTGGGGGCTGGGGTGGGCTTCTTTCCTGGAGTAGTTGAGCAAAGGCGGCTTGGTGGTGTTATGTCATCAACCTGAGGGCGATGGTGTGTGTGTGTGTGTGTGTGTGTGTGTGTGTGTGTGTGTGTGTGTGTTGCCAGCACGCACGGTATTTCACACTCTGAAAAAGCCTTCACAGGAGATTTTGCAGGCAGGTGGCTTGGGCCTGCTGTGAGGACAGAGAGTAGTCCTTGCCTGTAGGCGGTCATTGACAATTGACAGACCAAGGCAGCTCACCAGTTCACCAGTCTCTTCCTTTGGTGCTTTTGAACTGCTCTGACTTCTTAACCCTCGAGGTGCCGGGATTCCTTTCCTGGTTTGACACGAGGTTCCATCCCTCTCAGGGGCATGAGACCAGAGCTGTTTGTGGTAGACCCGCACGCACGCTGTGGAAGAACGGGACAGAAAACGGCCCAGTCTGGTGCCGTCCTGTCGCATGGGGGGTGGGGGTCAATCAGACTGCCCCCATCCCACAGCTGGTTTCCAGGCCTTTCTCCGCTTAGTCCGGAAGCTCAGAGATTCAGCCTCCTGGGGGCCCTGGAGCCTCCACAGGTGGTCGGAGGGGTGGAGTCTATGCACGAGATGCAATTGAGCCCAGGTGCCCTGCATGGGACTCACCAACCACTGCCCTCCTGGGAGTTCAGGCTCTGGCTTCCTTTCTTTGCCACTGTCCTGCACTTCCCACTCCCCCGTCCTGCTGTGTTTGCCCCAAATGCACGGCCAGTGTGATGCGTGGCCACTGGAGTGACCACAAGGCCATCAGTCAGCACCCGCCCCCGGGGCTTGCTCGCAAGGTGACTCAAAGAGACCCCACCTGGTAAGACTTGCGCTTCTCCCTCTGCTGAGATCTGCGGGGTAACTGATCCCCCCACCCCCACTTTTCTTCACAAGGGCAGAACAGCTTGGTCAGGAGCCTGGAGGCTACCCATCGTGGGAACTTGGAGCACCCCCAAAGCCAGTGCAGACTAGTACCCTTAGAGATAGTAGGACTGTTCTGCAGTGTGCCCCTCAACGGGACGTGTGGATCTGTTCAGACCAGGGCTCCTCAAACTTTTTAAACGGGGCCAGTTCACTGTCCCTCAGACTGATGGAGGACCAGACTGTAGTTAAAAACAAAACAAGAAAACTATGAACAAATTCATTGTGGGCCCGGGGGCGGGGGGTGGGAGTGGGGGGGTGGGGTGTGAGTTGGCTGCTAAGCAGGATAGGCAGCAGCGGCAAAAACACCTGGTGGGCCAGATAACTGTCCTCGGTGGGCCACATGTGGCCTGCAGGCCATAGTTCAAGGCACTGTGAGGAGCTTTCTTTGAAAGACTGAGCCTCGGAGCCAGTGGACAGGAAAGAAAGGGCAGGCGTTCTGCTTCATGGGTTTGGTTGAGTGTTTCTTATCACTAACCCCCTCCCCATTCCCCACACACACACTCGTTGTTCCTCATTCAAATTCTCCAGACATGTGCACTTGTAAACTCCTAGGGGAGTGCAGCATGGATGGGGCGGTATTTTCCTTGTGGTTAAGTGGGCTCCATCAGCCATCAGCCCCAAAGCTCTCCCTCCCTCAGCCGTGTGTAGGAATGCTGCCTCCCTCCCCCTTCACTGCAAGGTTGAGCTGTCCTTGGACTTGAGTTCTAAGTTCGCAGAAGAAAGCAGCTCCTGCGACCTGATGTTTTGCTCAGTCTTGCGTGTGTGGAGGGAAAGGGGGAGGGGAGGGGGGAAGCTGTGTGTCTGAGGCTAACAAGAGCCCATACTGGAATTAAAAGCTGTGCTCTCTGCAGGGCTGTTTCATTAGCGGCTTGATCCCTTTCCCATCGCCATTGAGATCACTTCTCCCCTAGTGCAAATCGTACAGCCAGGACTCTCTTGGCTCCGTTTATACTTATTATTACATATTATATCATTTCAGATGGAAGTTCATACAGCAAATGGGGTATCTAATGAACCAGTTTTATATACGTTGTTTGGCCACATTGGTTGTGATGTTCACAGCGTGTTGGCATACTCATCATTTTCTTTCTGTTGGTTCCGTTTCCTTACATCTAGCTTCCCCTTTTGCTTCTGGGTGAATGTTGGCCTTTCAGTCTCCCATGGCTGACTGTTTAAGGGATTCCAGTACTTAATACTATTATCTTTCATAGACAGATACGATTTGTCTAGGAGGGCAGATACATTTCCGATATTGGGATATAAATACTCGAGCCCTTTCTAGAGTGAGGCAGACCCGGTACACTGGAGGAGACGAAGACAGGGCGCTGGAAACAACAGAAGCATTTATTTCCAACTTTGGGATGTCGCTGCGGTTTATATTTTATCACATGCATATGTTACTTAAAAAAATTTTTTTTAATGTTAACTTTAAATTTAGAACAGAACTAAAGCCCTGGAGGGTAGCCTGCCTCCTTCCAGGTGAGGCATTGCCAGCCAGCGGCTTCCGCATCACTTGAAGTTACCCTCCTCTCACCCTGTCCCTCACCCCTCCTCTCATCCCCCACCTCTCCAGGCACCAGCAGGGGAGGAAGCATATTGATCTGTTCAGCTGGAGGCCTCCTGCAGGAGCGGCTCTCCCCCCTTCTCCATACCCCAAGCTAAACTCACAGTCTCCAGTGGATTCTAGCTTACAGCAACTTTACAGGACAGGGTGGAATGGCCCAGGTGAGCTTCCAAAACCCGACTCTCTATGGGTCTCGTCTTTTGCCTGTGATTTCAAAGCGGTGACCGAGACATAAGCAGCTCCTTGGTAACCAACTAGGCCACCGAGGCTTGCCTCTCTTTCCCAAGAGCAGAGACTTCGGGCGGCACAGATGGTCTCGTTTCCAGCAGAATCTCCCTAAACCAGCCTGGACTCCACGTTGCTAAAGAAACGCGTGTCTGGGTTTCTGAACCTCAGCAGTACTGACATGTCCATCTTTTTAGAACCTCCTGAACTTCCCAACAGAAGCTCCCCTTTTCCAAAGCACTGCTTGGAAACTCACACCCAAACACTCCGGGACTCAACCCTGCCCATGGCCTCCTTGCTTGAGGGGTGCTCTTGGACAGGGGGCGTGTTACAGTCTGGCCCTCTGTCACTGTGTTAGGTCTGACCCTGTCACTAATGTCGTTTTCTAAGAAGGAGGAAAACAACCATCCGTTAGACAGAACATGGAGCTGTGAAAAAGTCTACCAGGGCTTTTTATCCGACAGCAAAACCAGGAAAGGCCTTCGGAAAGAAAAAGAAGTAGCGTTTCGTTAGTTCAGTAATCGCTGCAGGGAACCTTCTGCATTCTTTTTTTTTTTTTTTTAATCTTTGCAAATGCCTTTCATTTAAAAAAAATCCTTTTTTGGGGGGCTCATACAATTCAGCACAATCCATACGTCAGTCCGTTGTGTGTCAAGCACATCTGTACATTTGCTGCCCTCATGGTTCTCAAAACATTTGCCTTCTATTTTAGTCCTTGGGGTCAGCTCCACATTTTCCCCCCTCCCTACCCATTCCCCTCTCCCCCATGAACACTTCATTATTTATAAATTATTATTTTGTCCTATTGTACATTGTCCAATGTCTCCCCTCACCCCCCTCCCCGTCTGCATCCCAGAGAGGAGGCCATATGCAGATCCTTGTAATAGGCTCCCACTTTCTACCCCACCTTCCCTCCACCCTTCCAGTATCGCCACTCTCACCACTGGTCCTGAAGCGATCGTCTGTCCTGTATGTATCCCCCAGCTTCTGGCTCCCACCTGTACCAGTGGACATCCTCTGGTCCAGCTGGACCTGCGAAGCAGAATTGGGATCATGATAGTGGGGAGAGGAAGTATTTAAGAACCAGAGAAAGTCGCATGTTTCATCATTGCTCCACTGTACCCCGACCGGCTTCTGTCCTCCCCGTGACTCTTCTGTAAGCTGGGACTCTATGTGAATGCTGCCCACAAAACGCACGGACGGCACACGGGTCTTGCCTTTGGCTCATCCATCCCTTTCATGCAAGTTGGGCCCTGTCTTCACTGTAATTAGACTTTTCTCTTTCTCAAAACCTATATGTGAAACTTCACATTTTCATATCTATATCTGCACACATATATACATATATTATATGTATAGTTCATCTATATAGATTTAAATATTCACATATCCTTCGTAGAATACCTCAGTTCTTCAGCTGGTGGCATACCTGTCCAAAAAATGGACACAAGCAAAAGAAATGCCGCTGAATGTGGTATTTTGCGAGTGAATACAGAGGCCTGATATCAGGTTGGTGAACCTGAAGAAGAAGAGGAATGATCCTTAGGGGAAAAAAGAGTCGAGTCGTGGCTCTGATGTACAAGACAAGGGAGAGCTATAATTTAAACAATTCTGTTAAGGAGGTCACAGTCACAGTTGCCTCAAGGTGTAGGAAGAACATTTTCAAGCCTAATGGAGCCTTTTCTCATATGAGGAGAAAAATGATAGGAGACATAACAGACAGTAAATATGACATTCTCTTCCTCCAAGTATTAAATACATTGGAATTTTATAGATACCGGCCTCAGGCATCAAGGGCCTTTATGCATGTTAATGCGATATAATCATAAAATTTTTTAATCGTTTTATTTGGGGCTCTTACAGCTCTTAAAACACTCCATACATCAATCGTGTCAAGCACATTTGTACATATGTGGCCATATTCATTTCAAAAATGTTTCCTATTTCAGCCCTTGATATCAGCTCCTCTTTTTTGGCCTCCCTCCCCCACTGCCCACCCTGGTGACCCCTTGGATAACTTATAGTTGTTTACTGTTTTAACATCTTACACCAATTGCTGCCTCCCTTCACCCACATTTCTGTTCTTCATCCTCCTGGAGGGGGGGGGGCAGGAGATAAAGAGTCTGTCACCCCTTCTTCCTCACTCCCCCCACCTTTTCCCAACCTCCCCTCCCAGTTTCAACACTCTCATGTTGGGTCCTGAGGGGTTGATCTGACCTGGATTCCATGTGTTCTGAGCTCGGTGTTCCTTTTCCGTGCTAGCCAGAACTGAAAGGCAGGACCAGGGTCATTGATAGTGGGGGGAGGCGGAGTGTAAAGAAGCCTCAAGGAACCAGAGGAATATGATATGTTTGGTGCTATACTGTGCCCTGATTGGCTCATCTCTTCCTTGTGAGGGGATGTCCTATTGTCTATAGATGAGCTTGGGGGTCTCTGCTTTGACGTCCCTCATTCTCAATAATATGTTTGTGGTCTTATGGTGCCTGTTGCCTGATCTCATTGACACCCTGTGATCACACAGGCTCGTGTGCTTCTTCCATTCAGGCTTGTTGCTTCTCAGCTAAGGGGTCACTTAATTAACTTTAAGTCTTTAAGACCCCAGATGCTTTATCTTTTGATAGCCAGGCACCATCATCTTTCTTCCCCACATTAACGTGTGCACCCACTTTGTCTTCAGATTGTGCTGGGAAGGCAGGCATCACGGAATGCCAGGGTATTAGAACAGTGTTCTTACATCGAAAGAGGACTTGAACAGAGGCTCAAAGTCCATCTACTTCCTCAATGTATTGCCATTTAAATATATGTACCTAGGTCAATGCCTCTATTTTTTTAAATTAAAGTATTTAGATAAGTAAACACCTATGTTTATACCTGTAACCTCAGCTTTGCTTCTTAAATCTCTCTTCTGTTTCCTTTTACCTTCCTCCTGCCCCACCATCACATTCGCCCTTCTTCGGCCTCCTAGTACTTCCTCTCAGCTAGATTGCTGTTGCTCCAACACTTCGGGGTCTCTGCATCCTCCCCGTTGTTGCTTTTAATTCCCTAGTTGTTCCCTACTTGAAAGGAAGAAAGAATAAAAGTGCATCTCTGCATGTAGACCGCTGTACAGGTGCCACTAAAGTTCCCACACCCATTTATTCAAGCTTTGCTGTGTGCCTGGCCATCCGCAGAGAAGACTTCAGATTCTCCTCCTTAAGGTTCCGTGGGCTCAAACAGGATGCAAGCCAAAGAGGGACAGGCACCAAGCCTTAGAAGGTGCTGGGAGCTTGACTCCTCAGGCAACAGAGAGACTTGGAAGCCCTCTGCCATTCTGACCCAGGCACCCGGAGTGACCTAGTGACTCCACAGAGTGCCGGCAGGCTAGTCAACACTCTCCCCTTAAAAGCGATTGAGTTACCCAATCCATTTCAGTTCAGAACTCTTTACGTTATTTGTTTCTCTAGTCCACCCGGACTAACACAGGCGGGTTACTAGTCCCGGGCAAAGGGCATCTAAACCCGGTAAAGCTAAACGGTCAGCGGATGGGGGGAGGGGGCGGAAAGAAGCCCCTCAATGCGAGATGGATAGAGGTCTTTCATCAGTGGACCGGCTGGCGCGGATAGGAGCAGCGGGATGTGTTTCCTGCTGTTGTACACAAGGGTCGCTGTAGTCAGCACTTAGCAGCAAGACCCATCCCTGCCTCCTTCCTGGTTCACTGACCCACACGATCGCTGTCAGCGGCATTCACAAACAAAACCAGACTCCTTGCTTCTAGGTGAACTCTGACGCAAAGTAGAAAGCGCAGAGTGTAGATCCGTAGTTCCCAAGTCTGTAAAAATAAAACCCATCGTGCGGTCTTTGAGGATGAAGGATGGAGGGGTGGAGTCTAGCCTGTCAATCTGGAGAGATCCAATAAGAGCTATGTGGGCGTGGCCTTCTCTTCTGAGACTTTCGGGAAATCTGGTACTTCTTGGAAGTACTGAAGGGAGGGAGGGAGTGGCAGGGGACGAGACCCACTTCAGTCCCTACCCACACTCCCCAAGACCCTTTAGAGAAAGAATAAGTGCAGCCAGACCCATGGCTGTGGAATCCATCCCGATATCACTTGGGTGGAAATACTTGGTTCGCAAAACGGTGTTGAGCACACATTTTCCACCATAAACTCCCCAACACACCGACTCTTATTGCCAAGATTTGGGTTTTATCCCCCCACATGTGATTGTAAAAAGTTCTGAACTGAAATGGATAGTGTAACTCAATCGCTTGTGCACGTCGAATAGCTGGAGGTCATAGCTGCTCGCCCCCCCCTCCATCCCCCCCCAGAAAGGTTCCTTTTAAGGGGAATACACTGGGGTTTCGTATCTATATATTTTTATAAGCCAACTAGAATTTGTCAAATGATGAGTTCTTACATGTGGTGAAATTTCTCATTTCTCCAGTGAAAGTGGTGGTGGGTGGGAGAGGGTTACGTGACCAGGAGCTGTCTGGCTTTAGAGGAGGTGCTGTGTTAGTCCGGGTAGGGTAGAGAAACAAATTCTTAAACGTGCATATGTACATAAGGGAGAGGTCTATGTTCAAGAGAATTTGAACATTGAGCAAACAGCCCAGCCCAGTCCAGTCCAGTCCAAAGCCATAACTCTGATATTGGTCCATATGTCCGATACCAGTCTATAAAGTCCTCTACAGACACACGAAGCACATGCACTGACTCCAGGACAATCACAGACCAGTGAGTTCAAAGTCTTGTGTATCCAGTGGTGGTAGAAACATCTCAGCACTGACAGGGGCCTCTGTGGCTTCTCAAA
>PVJH01047288.1:0-11400 GCA_004026705.1 Nesogale talazaci
GCACATTTGCACTAAAGAGGACACGTGGCTTCAAGTCCGGGGTTTGGGCCAGGTCTGTGGACAACAATGGCGACGACAAAACACCTGAAGTCTGATTTGTCCAGCCAGCATATTAAAACCCCAAACTCACTGCCATCGAGTCTATGCTGACTAGTATCAACTCCCCGTGGGGTTCTGAGACTGTAACTGTTTACAAGGATGTAAAGCCCAGTCTTGCTCTTGAGGCGCTTCCGGTGGGTTCACCCAGTAACTACTCTACCACCACGGCTCCCTAGCAAGCGGGTCGAGCTACTCCTATTCCTTGAACATTAGCAGTTTTGGTGTATGTGCTTATGCTTTTAACAGAAGAGTAGACTTCCACTTCACCTGCCTGATGCCTTATTCTCTCGACTGGAATGGAAGTTTACTAGGGAGACAGGGCCAGCTCTACCTGCAGCAGCTAACAAGCTCTCCACCCAGCAGCCACCTGTCCCAGCAGCTCCCTTTTACGATGTGTTTAAAGACACAGCGTGCTTAATACTAAGAGCACCACTGCTATGAGACAGAATGCCGAAGGATGTCTGAAGGGAAATGGGACAGACATCAATCATTTTCCTCTTATAGGACAGACACAATGGATTTGAGCATTTTTATCATAGAGTCAATTGTGATTCAAAGCAATCCTTGAGACAAGAGTAGAAATTGCTGCATATGTGCTCTTGGTTTGAGTATTTCTGAACGCAGATTTCTAAGCTGCTCCTGGGTGGCACTGCTAAGTGGGGCTGAATTGACAAGCTTCAGGTTACTGACAGCGCAAACTACCATTCGCACCACCAAGAAGCCTTATATAAGTAACATGCATTGCACACAAGTCTTGAAGATGCATTAGAATGAATGAATCCATACTGCAGATGTCCCCAATTAAGCTTGCTGTCTTCGGAAGCAGATGAGAAAACAGAATGCCCAAAGAGAAACAATTCCCCATGACTATACAAAATGGCAGAGTCCCAGAGCAGGACTAGAGTCAGAGTTGTGGAGTAGACATTCCTGAGTTGAAGCACGGGCTCAGGCACTTACCAGCACTTTGAATTTCCCCAACTTCCTCAGCTTCTCTAAACGTCAGTTCACACACTGATACCTCCAAGGTACCAAGGACATCTGCCTCATAAATTTGCTGTGAAGATGACAAGCATCTATGTATGTAAAATATCCGAAAGCATCTTATAGAGAGCACATTCTCAATGAGATGGTAGCAAGGAGTTATGCTGATGGTGATGAGCATGGAGAGCAGGAGGGGAATCATGAAGATGATACTATTTTGTGAATCGGAATCAAGATGGTAATGTAAACTCAGCAGGGAAAACTTCTGAAAATCCTCAAACTGCAGTCCCTTTTCTCACAGCTAGTCCACGCATGTGCCTCTGATTACACAGCACTCAAATACTGGGCATTCTCCAAAAAAAGGGGCAATACCAGAGGGCTTTCTGGCATCAAAGCACTGGGTCCCTGCCCCCCTCAGAGCTCTAAGCAATTCATGGTCCAGAGAAACAAAATGCATAAGAGTTTTGACAAATTTGAAACCTTTGATCAATGTGTCCTTTTGTAGAGTTGAGCTTTCCAAGTCATTGAACATTGCCCCAGGTAGTCTTGTGACTAAATGTTGTGGGCTCTTGAGTGCATTCTGAACCATAGGGCCCATAGACAACAATGTAGAACTTCCCTGCAGGGTTTCCTAGGCTGGCTGCAATCATTATAAAAAGAAGTTCCAGACGTCTGGTGGGTTAAGGATTATTCTTCTAAACAAAAGTTCAGAAGATTCACACTCATGAATGTACCAGCTACCCCCCGGGTGTCTTGCTTCTATAAAGGTCTCCCATCTCAGAAAAACCTAGGGAACACTTTTACTTTATCCTCAGTCCATAAGGTTTCAAGAGTTGGAACTGGCTCAACCCTAATGGTCAATTTTTACTAGGCAATACGGCCAGGACGCTTCTCCTTGAAGAGGCAGCTGATGATTTCAAACCACTGAGCTTTGGGACAGTGGTTGAAGACTAACCATTGTGCCATCAAGGACCGAGGTCATTGTGGAGTTTTGAGTTGGTTCTGAATCATAGAGACCCTACATGACGCAGGCATCACAGTTTTATGGATTTTTTAGCTTGCTTTTAAAAACAAAAAAATCTTTCTAAAATGCACTGTGATTTTCACCCCAGGCCAACTTAGCACACACTCAAGATCTGCTCTCCAAATAGATCTACTGCACCCTAGGTCTGAAGGGCCCCCACAGCTTTATGACAGGAATGGCCAAATGTCCCATGTAACCAAAAGCAGAATAGAGTAGGTGAATCCTGACCAGAACATACCCTCAAGAAGGTCTGTATAGTGGATCTGACCAACAAAGGACAGAAAGAGGGAAATGCTCGTGAAGAAATTACTTGCCCTTCCTTTCCGAGTCCCATTCAAGGGTTCCAGGAAGCAATCATTTCACATGGCTTCCCTGGAGACTTACAGTCTGTCTAAAACCTGCTGAGCTTTGTTGTGCAGCCGTGATGAGCTTAATAACACACGGTTTATTAAGACTCCCATCTTTCCGGACTTCTTTCCTTCCCCCCTTCATTCTTGCTCCCTCAGGATTGCATCTTTAATAAAGCATTAGCATGTAACACACCCCTCAGGCTCTGTTTTCCAGGGAACCTGAGTTACTTCCATCATTCGGACCCTTCACTCTAATGACTAGCTATTACCCTGTGTGGTAATGAAGTGATGAGCTCCCTTTGGGTTTCAGCCCTGAAGGAGACACTTAAGGCTATTTATTCAGAATGTGTCTGAAGTGTAGTGATTAGATGCTCAAACTCTCAGGCTCACCCACCTCATTCAAATCCCAAACTCCACCATAAACTATGAAGTCCTGGACAAATAATTTAAAATCAAGCTTCCTCCACTCACCCTGTCCATTAGGTAAGGATAATCAGAGTACCTGCACCTCATAAATTCCTTGCGAAATCAAAGGAGTGTATACTGATTTAATGCCTGGAACATCATACTTATATATTAGAAGATGTTCCTTTCTTTCTTTTTACTACCTAATAAGACCCCGACTGCCACCCCCCAAACACACACACACACACACACACACATATACACACACATTCTGATCATTGTACTTAATTATAGCAAAATACATACTTTGCAACCTCTAAAATACTGTAAGCTTATATAGCAATTGTGTGCAAAGTAAAAATAAGTAATGTCTGGCCAAAAGTAAATTGGTCCATGTGTATCATTGCACATTCCTTGTAAGGGCTGCTTAATAGAAGACTTCTTATTGCTAGTTTGGCTACAGCCTGGTTCTTGCATATATCTTGCTCAATTATGAATTTCTAAATCAACTACTTTTATACATTCTTGAACCATTTTGCAGGACTACCAAATATAGGTTATTAAGTTAGCATTAACGTCTATGTATGTCTTTCCAATGCTAGCTGTGAAACACAAGAATTCAGCAACCAGAATTGGAACTCTGACTCACCCCAATTCTGATTCTTGACCTTCTAGGATAAAACTACCAGTCGAGGGGAAGATTATGCCTGCACTTTCACAGCTAGCTAGTTTGGTGCTTTCTAAAACGCTTTTCCCAAAATTTAATTGCCATGTTTTTGCTTCAAGATTTATTTCGCTTCCCCAAAGCCAATGGTCAGTTGTCATTGAGTCAAACCCCCATGGCTATCAGAGAAGAAGGGTACCCCACAGGGTTTGCATTGCCTCACTTACCCATCTATTAAATTTTCCACACCTAGTGGTGGTAGGGTATAAAGAGGAGACACGCAAATGTACCAAGGTTTAAGGAGACACACATGGCACATTTATAAGAGCAGGAAATCAACAAACATGGAAGACTTAAAGCTCACTTTTAATCTCTACAGTTTCCTTATGGACCTCAGGACGTCACATTTGGACAACCCAGTCATAAAATTCCCTACTGGAGCTGACCCCATGTCAGTGCTTATCTGGAGTAATCATAGTGCTGTTTTTGCCTGGTGCATTTCTGAGTGAGTTGTTTACGAGAGTGGGTCTAATGAGCAATGGAATTCTCTTACCAGCCCACTGCTATGAAAAGGTGTAGAGCTCAAAGCAAGCCCTTCACTTCTTGAGCTTTCCGATTTCATATTCTTCCTGGGTGGCGTTTTGTATAGGAGTCTCCGAACACTTTCATAAACTGCGTGGAAGTAAAGGGAGCTGATTCACATACACAGACTCTGTGCTATGTCATTTACACTGTTTGTTGCCATTCCCCCAAATCCTTAAATCAGGACTAGACTTTGTAGGATATTCCAGCTCACTCTAATGACCATGAACATTTGCTTCATTCAGAAAGATGTTCACACACTCACCGGGCAGATGCACATTTGACATGAAATGAACAAAGCCAAAACTTTCAAAGTCCAAGGGCAGACCCTAGCAATGATTCACTGAGTCATATTTTAATGTGGTTTTAAAATTTAACAATTTATTTCATAAGTTAATATTTTAACCACTATCAATTAAAGTTTCTCTTTCGCTCTCCTCTCCAGATCCCCTCCTTCATATCAGGCAGACTGACTGTAGGCACCATGGGGATCTCACTAGGAAAGAATGGAGTTAAGGGGAGATTTAATTTGCACGTGAAGGTATACAGTGAGGTGAGCAGACAAGTAGCTGACTCCAGGTGGAATTATTTAGCAGAGCACTACCACCCCTTGCACAGGGACAGTCTGCATGGAAGTGAATGACCAGAACCAGTGTCGCCACATTGAGCAGGCAGCTCATATACACTAAAGGATTCAAGTCGTGCCTAACAGAAAGTCTAACAGAAGTTCTCTCCTGTATGCTGCTCTTAAAATATCTCTTAAAAAGAAATGTTACTGCACTGTTGCCGTTATTACCAAGAACTAGCATTTATGTAACAGCCCATATGAAAAGGAAACTTGGTAGACATTTGTATACATTTCATACCCATGTTGAAACTGCTCATGCCATTACCAAAAAGATGTTGTGCCTTGGAAGTAATGGTTCTAAACTTTCAATAATGAAAGTCAAATTCTAATCAACTATGCTAGAGGAAAGGTAAATTCTGTTTCTGTACTTTCCATAGAAACAATTCCAAAGTTTTTATCATATGAAGATAAAATGAAGGCAAAAAATAGAGAGGTATATGTGTCAGGCCCTTAATAAAATTATTACAATATTTTGAGTACTATTATACGTTAGCATATGTTGACTTTTACCCTCATAAATTCTTGTAATTTTTTCATATTTTAAACAAACACAATATTTTTTATAACAGTGTGTGTCTTTTCTTTAAGCAGGCCCTAAAATGTTATACATGTCAAACCTCACAAAACCTGGATTCCTTTCTGGGGTTAGACATTCCACCATAATTAGGCTTTGCTTATATATCATCATCAACTCACTTTATTGCTCTAGCTATATCTCATACTGTCTTGCCTTCAATTGGAATTTGCAAAAGCCATCTCACAATGACAAAGGGTGATGCTAAGGCCACAATGAACGTGATTAATGGCTGGCATAAGACACTTATATTGCAACATGTATCATGTGGGTTGCAATTACATGTTCTTCTGTCTCCACTACTGGTTTTTTAATTAATCATCTATGTATTCCCTTCAGTGCGAAACACTTTATCCACAGAGAACAGTAGAGGGAATCTGAAAGCGCTGTTGCTCGGGTTCCCATTCATCCTCACACATCTTTCACATAAAGCGAGTCTCAACGCGTTTCTGCAATCAGGCGGTGGCTACAGACAAGTTCTCACAAAAGCTCTCTCCCACACACACTTGCCATTGACTTGTTCAGGTGCCTTCAAAAAAGGTACAATCAAACAGGGTTCCCAGGGGAATCAACTGGGCCAGCTCAATTCAAAGCTCAGCAGTCACTTCAGAAGGCTAGGTACTATATTTGGGAATTCCCAAAGGGCAATGGTGACAGATTTTCTAACACGGCATAGGACAGTCTTGAGTCTTATTATAAAGAAGTTTCCTACAAATTGAAACCAGCATTGGTGAGAAAAGACCAGAAAAGGGGAGCCTGGGAATTTTTTGTGGTTGTTTTTTGTTCCCATCATGACAATGCGCCTGCTCATTTTCCGTGGACAGCAAGGGCTGTCTTACCAGAATTTTGATAATAATTCTTGAACCTTCACCCTATAGTCATGTTCTCTCCCTGACAGACATTGTTATGTTCTCCAAACTCAACAAACCTTTAAAGGAACATGACTAGAGTCCATTGAGAATGCCGAAGAGTAGAGTACAGAGGAGAAAGGGTTAGAGAGAGGGGAAAATATTGTTTTACTTATTCTTGTAGATATACTCTGCGTGGGAGACAAATAAAGGAAGAAGAGTGGGAGGAGGGTCAGCCTCTCATAAGCATGCAAGTGTCAAAATAAAATAAGAAAATGGTTTAAGAGTTGGTTCTTTTTACATGGCCCTGCTTGATGCTCACCCTCATGAAGAGATCACTGAAGTTGGTAGTTACATACTCTTGTGTCAACTTGAGGATATTAAGAGTGAAGGGTTGGAATCTAGCCTGTAAATTAGGTTACAGCCTGATGCCTCCTTGTGAGCTTGGCCTTCCCATGAGGATTCTGAGAACTTCCTCTCTTCCTTCAGGGAGGCAGGTCACATTCTGTCTGCTTCACATTCCTCTTGACAAGCCACATGGAACCACACTAATGGCAGCCAGAGCCCTGAAGATGCACCCACTCCCAACCAATCCACAAGACTTTTCACCCACCAGCCTGTGATCTTCCTGCATTCGGCATCATTGTTTGTGCTACATGAACCTCAAGAGGAACCTATGGACTAGTACCAGAGATATGGGCTAATATCAGACTTACAGACTTGATCTGGACTGAGCAGGGATGTTTTCTCAAAAACAATTGATCTTTTATATAAAGCTCTCTCTTACACACACACACACACACACACACACACACAAAGAAAATGGTTTAAGTTCTCACAGATCTTATGAGTAAAATATGAAGTCTTCTGTGACAATGTCTTTGAATGTGTGTGTATGAATATATGTGTGCCTGCTTGACATTCTAAATTTCTTCTATATTTCTTCAGTTTGGGACTCAAAGCATTTCATGCTCAATATGCTATTTTAAACAAACAGTGCCCACATGAAAAAAAAATGTCTCTTCTAACCTGAGACAAGAAGAAATAGATGGTTCCCAGCTACTGTTACTGACTATTCTAACAACAGGATGGAAGAAAACAAAATATAAATTCCCCTTGACGGTTAGACCTACATAACCCAGAGAGATTAGAGCTATCTAGAAGACTGCTGCCCTAAAATCCTCACTGAACTTGGAGCAAATCTATTCGTGGATGTCCCTTTTTAGCCAAATAATAGACTGGTGTATAAAATAAATCATATCAATCCTGAGAAAGGCACTCCCTCAACAATCCAATATATGAGCTCGAACGATGAACATTGACTCAAAAGCCAAGAGGAGAACCTGGGGAAGAGAAGAGGAGCTAGATCTATCCAACAAGAAAGCCGACACCTGGTGAAAACTCTGCTCAATACCACGGGCACCCTTTTTTATTACTTTAAAAATGTTAATTGGGACCACACCTGCTGCAACAGGAATGCCGTAAGTGGATGGTATCACAAAACAGACATTGATCCTCTTACAGTTTAGGAAGCTAGAAGTCTGAATTCAGGAAGGCAGCTTTAGGGATAGGCCTTCATTTGCCTCTGAGAGAAATCCTTGTCCCTGTGAATGTCTGTGGGCTGGTTCAGTCACCCTTGGCAATCTTCGAGTGTCTTGGCATGAAGTACTACTCCTCTGGGCCCCAGAGGTGGTCAGCAAAGGAACCCCTGGTTCAAAACATGTTCTCTATTCTCACTGATTTTGTGGTGGTAAGCCCTTCTGGTCTCTGCTCACTGTTTAATTATTTTCAAATACGCTCGTGGTGGAGTGCTTACGTATTGGGCTGTGAACTTCAAACTAGCAACTCTGAGGGGGAAAGATAAGACTTTCTCTCATCAAAGAGTAACAGGCTCAGAAACCACAGAGGCAATCTCTCCCTGTCCTATACGGTCACTAGGACTCAGAATTGACTCCAGGACAGTGAATTAGTAAATCTTAAAGGAGGATTGATTCAAAATACAATCCCATTCTGTAGACTGTTATCCTGCTTGATTACCATCATTGCTTCTAAGCTTCCCTCATTAACATCATAGAGATTAGCATTTCTATCCCATAGAGTAAGTATTGTGTAAGTAATTACACTACTGAGAATCTTGACCTAAGCAAAATATAATATTATTTGAGGACACAAATCAACTCACAGGAAAACCTACTAATTTTCTGTGTAAACTTTCAGGAAGAACACTGTAGAATATTTTAATATGAAAAAATAATTTAAAAAAACACGATATTAAGTGGACTATGATCCTGGAATCTGCCAATCTAATTTCAAAGGCAAGTCCCGAAAGAATGACTAAATCTTACAACCATCAATGGGAAAATGGGGGAAGTCTTGTTATAGGTAATATTTCATATACCAGTGTCGTGAATTTAATAGAAATGGAACCGAATTCTCCACACAATCCTTTGTAGCATCTGCTGTATCAACCAACCTTGATTTCACCAAAATGGGCAAGCTGAAAATACAGACTATACAGCCCATTACATTTTCATGTCAATGAAACATTGTGAATAGAGGAGAAGGCATAAATATTTATTGGGTTCTATAACACTCCTGACTGTAATAATAAATGAATATATCATCTGATGTGTGCACAAAATATCTGCAGAGGGAAAGAACAAACTCGGAAGACTGAAACGATGTGTAAATGATCTGCAAGTGTGACGGACATCGAGTGTATCCCCTTACTTTTTAAGGAGTGTTGGAGGTATGAAACAAGAATTTGGTATTGAAAGGTTTTGTAGCATCTCCTTACCAGACTTCTGACACTTTACCTTTGGTTAATTGAAGGAATAATAAAAACCCAGTATCACTTTTAAGTGGGAAAATAGGACCCTGATATGAAGGATCATAGAAGCTAATGGAAACTTATACTATTAATATATAAGGAATATCACTTACAGAAAAAAATAAAATAAAAGACCACACAGCTTTCCAGGTAGTTGGCTTGCCACATGTGAAGTACTGGTTCATGATTTATATATATATATATATATATATATATATATATATATATATATATATATATTGCATTCAGGGACAATGGGAGTTCAGGTTTGACACACAGTGCTGGCACAATTATAGATTTCTAGCAACACTCCTCTGTTGAAACTTAAGTTGCTTTCAGCCAACAGTTAAGAAAAGGTCAAGAAGAAGACACCTGCTGAAAAGAGTAATGAGACCATGCTGTTCATTATTTTCCAGAAGCATCTAATCTTCTCTCCCACTTGACTTACATGACAACCACTAAATTCATCTGAGTGTTGTGAGTGGTCAAGGCTCCTTTGGGAAACATTTTTTTCTCTAGAGTAATTATGGTCCCAAAATCTAGAGTTGAGGTTCAAATTCCAGAGTCAAGTGAAGTTTCTTAAAAAATCAAGTTTCTATTGTCCCTGGATCATCACTTCAACCCCAGTCTTTGCTTACTCTTGTCTCAGGGGAAAATATTTAAGACAAGCTGGGGCTGAGATGCAAGGGCCTCATTTGATCTAGATGAGCTGAGGTCAAAATATCATCTCAACAAAGAATGAGGAGGGGAAAACATCATTTAGTCTGGATTTACCATGAATCACACCAAAGCTGCCAAATAACATCTGTCTTACTCCCCAACTTGTCAAAGGGGACTTACAAGGCAAGTTTGGGGAACAGAAGCTTGAAAGATTAACAACCACAGTAACATTCAATGTGATTTCTGGTGCCTATGAATATGAGAAAAAGAAGTTTACACTATATTATGCAAGAGCATACTGCTACAGGGATTAGCCATCCTTTTAAATATTGGGCCTGAGGCTGATAGCTTCTGCCTTAACAAAAAGCACCTTGTGTTTCCAATACTATGCCTTTCTCTTTCTTGGTTTTTGGTCCCTGGCTTTTAACCATTTGATGGCCAGAGACAGAAGATTAAAAAGTACTAGACCCAGTGTTAGAAGTAGGAAATAGTTTTCCAGTAGAGGTAAGCTACTAAATGATACTCATTTCTAAATCTTTATTCTTTTTCAAGAAATAATAATCGGATAAGCTAGATAAAATGAAGAAGAATGAAGTTTTGGGTTTGGAAGAAGGTTTATCGAACAATAGTGACATGCAGATGATATCACCTTGCTGAACATGAGAAGGACATGACATACTTGCCAATGAAGATCAAAGATTGCAGCCTTCAGGATGGATTATAATTCAATGTAAAGAAAACAAGAATCCTCACAATTGACAAAGTGGGCAAGATGCTCAACGAAGAAAAGATCAAAGCTGTCAAGGATTTCACCTTGGTTGAACCACAGTCAGTGCTCATGGAAGTAGCAATCAAAAGATCAAAAGCACATTTCCTTAAGTAAATCTACTGTACAAAATCATTTTGGAGTATAGCGCATTGTTATTTTTTTCAATGATTTTATTGGGGTTTCTTACATCTTTTATAACATTCAATACATCATTTGTATCAGGTTTGTTTGTATACATGTTGCCATATTCATTTCAAAATGTTTTCCACTTGAACCCTTGATGTAAGCTCATCTTTCCCCCTCCCTTTTTTTTTTTTTTTTGTGGCATCGCTGCCCTGGGTGGAGGAGGAAGCCCAGCCGTGCTCCTGGAGAGCTGCTGCTGCATGTGAACCGTCAACCCTGTGGGTCGCAGTCCCGCACGCAACCACTGCGCTACCAGGACTCAGCCTCCTCCCTTTTTTGTAATAGATAATTTTATTTACAACTCCCATCAGCAAGGCTGTTATTTTGAGAACTAAGATGCACATGACCTAAGCCATGATCTTTTCAATTATCTCATATGCAGTTGAAAGTTCTGCATTGACTAAGGAAAGCAAAAGAAAACTTGATGCATTTGAATTGTGGTGCTGGTGAAGAATACTGAAAGTATCGTGAGCTGTCAAAGGAACAAATAAATTTGTCCTTGAAGAAGTACAGTCAGAGTGTTCCTTAGCGGCAAAGATGGTGAGATTTCATGTAATGTAATCTGGATATGTTATCAGGGGAGTTCAGTCCCTGGAGAATGGCATCACTCTTGGGAAAGAAGAGGGGCAGCAAAAAAAAAAAAAAAAAAAGGAAGGCTCTTGAGGATATGGATTGACACAGGGGACACAATAATGGACTCAAGCATAGGACAAATTGAGAGGATAGCTGTGGCAGTCATGTATTCATGATGTCAATTTCATGATTGGGATGTAGGGGTGGAGTCTAGCCTTTTAATCTGGAGA
>PVJH01047289.1:0-11384 GCA_004026705.1 Nesogale talazaci
AGGAAAAGGACTCTTCTTTACATGAAGATTTTACCGGTCGTCATAAATCTGGGGATAGTTCCTTTTATCTCCTGGTGCCCGTTGTTCTTGTATCTTTGTATTCAGTTTCCTTTTAATGCAACACCTTTAAAACCATTGCTGGGACTACCCGAGGTGTGCCCCAGTCAGCGCTTCCTCATTGCGACCGAATGCACAACAGAAGGAAACACGAGGGCCTGGCCCTGCTCTAGCTTAATTGCCAGCTTTAAGCCCATTATTGTCACCTCCGTGTCAGAGCATCTTTATTGAGGGTCTTCTTTTTTTGTTTGTTTGTTATCCTACTTTTACCAAGCTTATTGTTAAAGTGACCAGATTTTAACATTGGTAAAGCAGGACACCGTTGACCGGGTGGGGGGGGGGGGGGAAGGAGGGGGTATATCCCCTTTCCGTTCTCCTGCCATTCCCTAGCTTGTCATATTCTTTCCAAAAATCGGGACTTTTTAAAAACGCCACGGGACATGGGAAAAATTGCTTAAAATGGGGACTGTCACACCAAAAGCGGGACGTCTGGACACTTTACCATTGCCCTTCTCCAGAGACTGCTCCTTCCTGATGACAAGTGAAGTTCATGAGCCCAAGTCTTCTCATCCTTACTCCTCAGGAGCTTTCTGGCTGTGCTTCTTCCAAGACAGATCACTTTGTTCTTCTGGATGTCCTTGCTGTATTCAGTCAGTATCCCAAGACACCGGCTCTTCCTTGGTTTTTGTCACTCCTTGTCTAGTTTTTTCATGCATATGGCTTAATTGGTAATGCCATGGCTTGGTTCAGGTACAGCCAACCTTCAAAGTGACATCTTTGTTTTGAACACTCTGAAATCACTCATACCCCTCAAATGCCTGCATAGGCCTGTCACGACATCCCATCTTTTCCCCTCCATGACTCCTTGAAAAGTGGTTTCACACAGGGCTTTGGCTTTTCTTCCACTGACGTGAGACACCTTCCTTGATTTGAAGCAGAGAAGTGATGTGACCTACTAGGAAGGGTCACTCTAGCTCAAGGCTTTGTTTTAGAACTTTGTACGGTGGGGTACTATTCTGGATGGCCCAGGAGGGGTAGCCATTAGGCACCGGGCTTTTAAGAACCTAGCATGTGGCCCATGTGACTACTGGAGGCATGGCCTTTTAACTTAATTTCGCTTTAATTTATTTAAACATGAATTTGAAGAGCTGTGTGTTGTCGGTGGCGGCCATATTGATCAGTACAGCTTTGGCTCCTCGGTTGATGTTGGAGGATGTTGATGTTGGAGCTCCTAATACATCACCTTGGGTCCGGCAGGCACAATTTTACAGCGATAATACAGGAAGATCATAGGGAAGTCATAGGAAATAAGAGAAAGAGAAATAATGGAGTCAGGCACATACCTGGAGTCAGGTAGCTTGCTCACCTCCCGCATGGCCGTGATGTCAACAGCCAGGTCCACGCACAGCACAGGCAGGAAGCCGGGAACCTGAGAGCTGGGGAGAGCGCCAGAGGGCTAGAGAGAGCCAGAACTAGAGGGAGCACTGGAGAGTACCTTGGGGGGGGGGGTGCTAGCCAGAGGAAGTTTATTGCTCACCAAGGTTTAAGTCTACTTTGGGGGCATGTTCGCAGGAAGGGAATGTACAATAAGCATAACAGGAAGGGGATGTACGATGACAGGAAGGAGATGAGCTGGGATGTCCATGTGACAGGAAGGGGCGGGACTAGGGGTATATATGTGATGAGAAAGATCCAATAGGGCAGCTTAATCTTGATCATCCTTGGCTGGGCTTGAGCTTCCTGGCTCGCCAAAGAGGAAGTAGTCTACTTCTATCCTTACCAGAAGACGCACTATACAGCCTGATGGCTTTAGGGAGAAGAGCCCCTGACCTACTTCGGTTGACCTCCAAGTAAATGTACAGTCATTTGCCACATGTAGCAAGCAGCTAAGTATGGCACATACTGGGGAGAGATGACTTGAGCGAAATCGTTATGTTCTCTACAGGTTGAGAATAAGGATACAGATGGGAGCAGGGAGGGGGCATGTGTCAGGCAGCCAGCCCCAACAAATCATCACAGGCCTGACAGGTGAAATTGTACAGTGATAATATGTAGAAACTGCAGCACAGTCCTAGAGAAAGTGAAATGAAGGAGTCAGACACATTTCATGGTTGCACGCGCACCTCAGCCCCACTTGGGGGTCCACGTGAGGATGTGGAAGGTGGGAATGGCAGGATATAGAGTGATTTATTTCTAACCAAGGCTTATAAATCTTTTGGGGGCACACAAGTCCCCTGATTACAGGTAAAGATATATGTCACAGGAAGGGGTTGTATTATAGTAATGAGAGGGGGACGATTTAGAGGTATACATGCAATAGGAAGGGAAGGGATTGGGGGTACACATGTGACAAGATGGGTGAATCCTAAATTGAGGAAGACAGCGTAACTTTGGATGTCACTGAGGTTTGACCTGTTTTAAGCTTTCCATGGAAACAAGTACTATCCTTATCAGGAAGGTGTGAGGCCCACCTGCAATAGACCAGACTTTAGGCTGATGGCTGAATGCCTTCAGGGAGAATATCTCTAAGCATCTGACCTCCCACTATGTACTGGCAAACAGCCTCTAAAGTTCAGCATATCTTGGAGGGGAACAAATGTGTGGAAAAAACTTCGTATATCCCACAGGTGTGAAGATAGCTCCCATAAGCTGTGGCTTGGAACAAGATAGTGGCTGTGATGGTGGTGATCTCTGTTTGAACTCCAGAAATATCATGAAGGTTGAGAAAGGGTGATTTCCCAAAAGAGGGGAGGGTTTCTGGATAGAACATGCTTGCACATGACAGCACACAATGTGGTCTCGGGCACTTGGGACCTGAGGAACGGGAAGTGCAGAGAGGTGGGAAGAGGAAGAGGAGAAGACAGAGCTTGGATGGGTCTGGGACATTTGAGAGATGTTCTTCAAGGGTGTCAGCAGGAGAGGCTTTTAAAGTTGTCATTCGCACAGCTCATTAACGTGTTTAGCACGTTAGGTTTCCCTGGAAGGGTCATACATCTCAAGGAACAGGGCTGGAGAACATAGCCTGTGAGTGACAGGGCAGAGGCTCATTCCTTACAAATGCTGCCTAGGAGAGGGGAGGATGGTGGGGGGCCAATAGAAAAGCACATGTCCCTATGACCTGTCTGATGACCCTCTGGAATCCTTGCATTTTTTGTTTTGTTGTGTTTTCCCAGTCTCGTCCAGCAGCCCTTGTCTCGGCCTGATGTTCTGGCTTTGGACCTGGGGTTCATCCTATCCATGTTTTCTTGGTTTGTCCGTGGGCCCCCCACTCACTGCCATGGAATCAATTTTGAAGCATAGCAGTCTTAGAGGACTGGGAAGAACAGCCCCTTCTACCTTGGGTTTCCAAGACATTAAGGGTTTGTTGGAGTTCCTGCAGCTGTCCAAACTCCCAATCAGCTGCCATATATCCGATGCCCATAGGACAGGGTAGATCTGCCCTGGAAGCTTCCCAGACTGTAACTCTTTTCAGGAGTGGAAAGCTGTCTTTCTTCTAAGGAGTGGACAGTGACTTTGTACTGCTGATCTTGTGGATTGCTGTGCAATGTATAATCCCCATTCCACCCTGGGTCTGGGCTCTAAGAAGAAAAGCCATGAAAGTTTAAAAATTAATTTTTTCTGTGGCCTTGTTTCAATGGCTACCTGTCTCCATGTTGACCTGGATTATTCTAGGTCCACCTGAACCCAGAACAGAGCCATGATGGGTTAAAATTGGCTTGGTGGCTGTGGATGGCGATTGCATTAAAAAGCCCTGGTGTGCAGTGGGTTAAACTTTGGGTTGCTTATGGATCTAATGCCAGTGGGTTTGGTGATGACATTGGACTCACCAGGCAAGAACCAGGGTCATCTCCTCACTTGAAGAGTGAGTTTCACTTCCAACTGCCTTCTGAATTCCCCTCTGCGGAGGAGGGCGACCTATTCACAGGTTCTGGTGATTCAGACAGCACCGGGCTCTCGCTAGTGGAAGAGTTAAATTCCCTCATAGCCCACTGTGGGAATTAGTGCGCTAACTGCATAAAGCATGCAATAACAAAGTGGAGGTACTGGCCATCATGATGGTGGCTAGTATTTTGTGGAACTGGGGTGTGCCAGGCCAACTTGCCAACTCCCGTCTGTTACCTCACCTATCCTTCGCCACAGCCCTGTGCAGAGAAGTACTGATTGGGTGATTGCTTTGCAGACAAAGCAACTGAGGCATCAAGGGCTTTGATAACAGGAGTCTTGGGATTCCAGGACAAGGGTTTGAATTGCACTCACCCAGTCGTTCTGATCTCTGGAAGCCCCTCATAGGGGTTCCTAACTGTACCTCGATCTGCTCACAGGTAGATCTGGGAGACACTAGGGGTTTGGTTCCATGCCACCGTCACAACCACACAGGTCACACACGTTTTTGTTGGTTTGTTTCCCAGTGCCTAGAAAACTCAAGGTTTCAATTTTGTTGCCTTCTATGAAGAAGCCTTGTGGCATAGCGGGCTCTGTGTGGAGCTGTGAACCACAAGGTCAGCGGTTCCAACCCACGCGTAGCTCTAAGGAGAGGAACGAGGATGTCGACTCCCCTAAAGACTCAAAGTCTCAAGAGACGCAAAGGAACTGCTCTACTCTGCCCTCTCGTGTTGCAATGACCCAGCCTTGGCCCTGCGGGGTCTTGGCGGTCTAGGAAGTGTGCCGCCTAGCGTGGTTGAAGGAGTCTGAAAGGAACCATTTACGCAGCCCCGAGACACAGATGCCCAGTTGGTAGAATAGTACCTGTAGACTGACAGGCTCCATGCAGAACTGCCACGAAACGTCCATCTGTCAAAAACAAGAGATCTGCTCGGCCCAATACGGCAAAGAGCAATGCCCTGTGGGATTTGTATCTGGATGCCGGTGTCTATTATATTGGGCCCCACGCCTCCACCAGTCACTGATGATTTAGGGATAACTTGTCTGACTTCGTGAAACCACCTTCAAGCACAGTTTTAACTCAACTGACTGCCACTGGATTGATGCCATCTGATAGCGAGCCTATAGGACAAGGTAGAATTTGCCTCTATAGATTCCCAACACTAGTGGAACGCCCTATCTTTCTCTCTTAGAGCGGCTGGTGGTTTTGAACGGCTGGCCTTGCAGTTCCCAGGAACCACGACCCCACCAGCGTGCCCTCAAAACGTAGTATACCGCACATACCAGTACGGGGTCCTTCTGTGCCTGTTGTACCATCCCCTTGACCAGTCCCTTCTTGCCTTACAGGACATTTGCAAGTCTCTCTGGTGCTACCGAGTGGGCCACAGGTGTGCGACCAAGTTTATGCCCGCGGCGGAGGGGACCGTTTGTGGCTCGAGTATGGTAAACTGCATACTTGTTAGCTTTTAGTTCCAGGAGCTTGGTGAACCCAAATTCCCTGACGCTAGCATGGGAGGCTTCTGCCGGGTCTCTTTTCTTTCTGTCTTTTCTTTAGAATGACCTAGACGATTTAGCAGCTGTTCTAAAACGTCGTGCCAATATGATCCCTATGACTCAGTTGCAAATGATTGATCTTTTAGCCTCTCTTTGCCTCCCCCCCCCCTTTTTTTTTCTCTTTGCCATTTGTAGAGATAGGCTTGGGCCAAAATATTTCTCACTCAGTGAGCCAGTAGATCGCACGGTCTTGTTTTTGCCGGTTCCACTTGACCCAACTGGTTAAAAACCACAGGGAGTAGATGGCTCCTCAGAGAGCACTTCCCCATTGTGGCCACCTGTACTCGTTTCACCTCCCAGGACCTCCTGTTGAACTGATTGGCCAGGGAGAGTGCCATCATCAGGGGATTCCTCAGTGAATCGCAGGAGACCTTCTCTTGAAGGTCAAGACCCTTCTTCCTCTGCAAGGACGCCACGTGACAAGCCATCCCCACAATGGGAGGGTTTTGAGGGAAGAACTCTCATATCGTCACTTGTATTCATCTTGTAGTCATCTTCTCCTTTTCCACCAGAATCGGGAGGGGAATAAAAAGGTGTAAATCATCGGAATTTGAGGGGTTCATCGACAAGATTGTGGGCGAACAAACAGGATACGGTATCACCATTTCCCTAACGTCTTAGTGACCACCCCCAAAGTGGCCCAAGCTTGTCTCACAGAGCCAATCAGTTGGAGTGGATCCACTTCCACAGTAAGGTATCAGCAACTGAAAAGCAGGGGGCTGGGGATCCCCAGGATACAGAGAGAAACCAGACATTGTTTTCACCTTTCAGGAGTTGACAGTCTGTGGAGAGGCCTCTGCAGAAATCAGTAACACTATCTTTTCGAACACACGTGCTTCAAGCACCTGGTTTCCCCCGAGGCCCAGTTGAGGGAGAAGAGCATATTGTTCAGGACCTGGTGACGGCTTATGGAGCCCCCCCCCCCTCAAGTAGAGGCTGCCCTCACCCGGTCCTTGGCATTGGAACTGAAGACCTCCAGCTGACTGAGAGGAAGGCAAGTTTGGAAGGCCAGGCAAAGGCACAGGCCCACAAGGCAGAAAGCGTGCTCAGCAAAAGTTTTCTAGTTTTTGTACTTTCAACATTGCCTGTAAGCTATTTGTCGTGTAGCCCTTTATTTGGAAGAAAATCAACATCTAGAGGACTGAAGCATGAAAGATAATTTGCAGTCGCTCTCTAGACATGCGCAAGGTGGATGACAGGTAAGGAAAACTGCAGAATTGACGGCTTTGAATTATGGTGCTGGCTAAGAATATAAGAAGACTTATCCAGTGTGTCTCTGAAGTACAGCCAGAATACTCTGAGATTTCGTCTCATGTACCTTGGACAGGTGATCAGGAGAGACTACTTTCTGGAAAAGGACCTCGTGCTTGGTAGGGGATCAGCAAACAATCGAAAGACAGAGGCTGATGATGAACTCAAACATCAGAGTGGGAGGTTGTCCCATGACCAGAAAGCTTATCATTCTCTTGTGCACAGAGCCGCCAGGAGTCATAACTGGAGGGCCCCGGATGGCCATAGAAAACAAGCACTGTTTTATATATACATCTTCATTTCTCACAGTTGTGATCTTTATTTCTGTCATCTTTCTCAACCCCCATCTTTGGAATGCATCGCATTATATCAAGCAAGCAGACAGCAGGAGCTTTGCAGGCAATGTTTCGTCTTTGGGTGAGTTCTTAAGAGTTCTCACCGGAAACACAAGGAAGCGTGTTTCTAATTGTGACCACGCAGAGCAAAGCGTTAACTACATCCGTGAAATAGGAGCAGCACAATACAAGCCGTTTTCATTTCTAACGCTTCCGATGTTACCTTTGGCCACTTGAAGATTCTTGGGCTTAAAAAAATCATTAAGAAATCACAAGTGTGAAAGAGAAGAGCATACGAAAGCAAACCCCAAAGCTGACCTAGTAAATGAGGCAAGGGATGGATCAATAACACAGGTCGAAGGTTGACTATATCAAACCTCAGGAGGTTCATGCTGTGTGAGAACGACAGTACCCCGAGTTAGATTTTATTCACTGTAATGTGAGATGAGAAAAAAAGGTGGTTTGTCCCAGGCCCCCACTCGCTATATTTTATAACAGCAGGGTGATCCTGCATCCTGGGGAAACCCTTACCTTCAGCCAAAAACTCCTGCTGAGTTCCAGCCTTTGTCTCACTAACTCATCTTTCGTTGACTTCTCTCATTGGCTGTTTCTTAGACTCTGAGCTCCACATGGGCCTGGGATTTATCTTGCTCATGCCTTACACCCTCAGTGACCACTGGTCAGTGCTTGATTTGGTTGTAACTGGAACCCTTCCCATCCCTGCTGCTGCCCGAGCCCTGGACGATGTCAGTGTTTGAAAACCCCATGAAAGTGGAAATAGGGGAGTCATCTGCTTGCTCTCTAGGGCCTCCTAAACTTACTCCACTCATGCCCCCTTCTGCCCAGGAAGTTTGTAGCACATTCAAGAGACACCAGAGCCACTTCAGATTTGTGATGTGTTTGATGGTTGAGTCCCTCAGGGGTTATATCTTCAGAAACCTTTTCAAATTTCTCACGACCCCCCACATTGAGTTTCATGAACCCCAAATGGTGCCCAGACCCACACTTGGCTCTGGAATTATATGGGCAGAGAAGGAAGAGTTTACACCTGCTGCCCTCCCTGAAAGATCTCTGCCCAACTCCTGCCCATTCCAGGTGGAATTTGGAAGCAGCCTTAGAGACAGCTCCACAAGGGCACGTCCAAAGCATTGTGGCAAAAAAAAAAAAAATGGCACAAAAACATCATGAAATTGTTCCCAGAACTTTTTGACAGTCCCTCAAAATGTAAGAATCAAAACAGAGCCACACAAAAACAGAAACAAACCCAGTGTCATTAAGACCATTTTGGGCTGAGCCCCGATGGCGTAGTTGTTGAGTGTGGGACTGTGGCCCACTGACTTGGCGATTCAAATCCAGCAGTAGCTCTCTAGGAGCAAGGCTGGGCCTCCCACTCCCACCAGAGGGCAGTAATGGCCCCCCCCCCCCCCACCTAAAAAGACCATTTCCACTAACAGTGACGCAAGAGAACTCCATCAGGTTGTCAAGGGTGTAAATTTTTTTAGCAGTGGTTCTCAATCTGTGGGTCATGACCCTTTTGGGGATCGAATGACCCTTTCACAGAGGTTGCCCGATTGATAACAGTAGCAAAATTATACTGAGGAAGTAGCAATGAAAATAATTTTAGGGTTGGCGGGTCACCAGCAAATGAGGAATTCTATGAAAGGGTCGCGACCTTGGGAAGGTTGAGGACCACTGCTTTAGAGGAGCAGATGCCACATCTTTCTTTGGAGGAGCAGCTAGTGGGTTCAGTGGGGTGAGTGTTTACCCACAGTGCCTGTCAAACCAGAAACAAAGTCAATTCTGACTCACGGTGACCCTACAAGGCAGGGTAGAACTGCTCTTAGGAGTGTCTGCGTATAAATCTCTATGGAAACAGACAGTCTTCCCCCACCCCCACCCCCCAGTCCCAGGAGTGACTGGTACATTTGAACTGCCGACCTCGTGTAGTAACCCAGACTTTACCCACTGCAATTCTGGGTTTCTTTGTATGGGTAGATAAATACAGCGACGTATGCATAGGTGCCCATACACTCATGTATAAGCCCAGTATTTCAGCACATTTGTAATGCAGATTTTTGTGGTAAAATTAGGTACCTCAACCGATATTTGGGTTGGCTTCTACTTGAGTCTATACGTTATTTTCTCTGTTCTCTGTGTCCGACGTCGAAACCTACATCAACACTTCCCTGAGAGTATATTCTGATGCATCCCTGGCTTTCTTACTGAATGAAAAGGCAGAAGGAAGGCATCTGTCCCTCTCGTAATCTAAGCCCGGGGTGAAGATTCACGTAAAAGAAAGGCAAGTTCATCGAGGGAGTCCTCGGAAAAGAAACTCACAGCTGGAATCAACGCGTTGGTCAGTTTCCCCGGAGAAGAGGCATGTGTGCCCTGCTCAGCTGCTTTGGCCAACCCTTTTCGTCTTCTCTTTGCTTTGCTCACACTCTTCTTGTGACCTGGGAGAAGGTGCACCGAGCCGAGGATCAGTTCTAGATCAGCAGCTCTGCTTCTTTGATGTCAGATCACCTGTTGCCCTCCCTCCTCCCCCCATTGTCACATCCCTGACCCTGCTGCCTACCTGTGACTCCTCTTGCCAGTCTGCCTTCTTGCCCAGCTTTCCAGAACTTGGTCCTTGGGCATGTGTTGTCCATCTGATCACAGACGGCTCATGATTCTTAGGTGTGTGCACCACACTCACAGTCTTGTCCCTTTTAGAGTCTGTTGTTTGGCTGAAAAGTAAGCCCCGGGGGGAGAGCTCGGTTCCAAACTGAGTTACCTGGAGGGTGACAGAGGACCATGGTCCCCACCAGTCCCCCATCAGACCAGTAGTCTGGTCTCTCCTCTTTCTTTTCTTTTCTTTTTTTTTTAACATTTAGATCATCTTTTGATTTACTCCCCATAACTACTTGCGGAGCTGTGCCTCTCTGAACAAGCGACTTGGCGTTTCTTCCCTACCTTTCTCTCCTCTAGGGCATCCCTGTTACTCTCCAGTGTTTGTCGAGGAGGATGAGAGAGTGAGCAAAATTGTCTGCAGCTTTCGTTGCACAGATGTATAATGTGTTCAACCGTCCCTGCAGCTTCGGCTGCTGTGTCCTTGTCCCCCGAGCCCCTCCTAGTCATTTGCAGGCTGCTCCGGGTAGAGAAGAGGCTGCATATGATAGTGGTGAATGCATGTTGCCTTTCAGACGAGATCTTGGCTTAAACCATGCTCGTTCCACTTGAAATTAGAAGCAGTTTTAGAAAGGCATGTGCGCTGAGAAGTGAATGTTGCAGTGAACAAAATCTCTGAATGCTGATTGCTGCCCCCAAGAAGTTGTGAACAGCGTTACGTGATCCTGTGCAGCACAGCTTGACTGAGAAATGAGACAGAGTGAGAGAAAGAGAGAGAGAGAGAGAGAGAGAGAGAGAGAGAGAGAGAGAGAGAGAGAGAGAGATTTAAACAGGAGAGTTAATCTACACATGGCAAAGACATATGAAGAAAGGAAGTCATCGCTTCACTTAGACAAAGTGCACTTGCAACTGAGCCACACGATAAACAGCTGCAAAGCCAGATTTATTACAGAAGAGAAAAAAAACCAAAAGGATGATTCGAGAAGTCAAACAACCTCTCCATAATTCTGTAACCCAAACCCTCCCGTCCCCTGTCCTCAGCGGAACCCAGCCTGTTCCCAATCCCAGCCCTGTGGATCTCATGGCAGAGTCTTTGAAGGACCTTGTGCCATTCCATGAAGGCCAGGGGACCTGGTTCATAAGAAAAGCCCTCCAGGCAAGGACATGCCTCAGCGAGAAAAGGGCAGCCTCCAAGGACAGAGAGGAGCTCCAAGCCCAGGGTGTTTGACCAAGGAGAGTTGCCGGGGGAAGGTCTGTTCTGAAGAGTTCTCCAGTGGGGCCCCACCTGTATGAAGAAGACCCCAGGCTAATGCATCTAACGCACCGTGAGCCTAAGGCTGGTGGAAGCTCTGACGTGGGACCTTCCCATTCAAGACAGAGGGACTCGAGAGTGTTTTACAAAGAACAGGATTTGTACAGACAGAAAACGATGCCATTTCTTATGAGATAATTTTTTGTGGGATGATTTGGATAAGAAAAAAGATATAAACTAGGAACCAGCCTTTGGCCATTGAGTCGATTCTAACCCATGGAGACTCCAGTGTGTCCGAGGAGGAGAAATGTGCTTCCCAGAGCCTCAAGTAGCAGGATTCTGCTTCTGGTTCTGGAAATAGACCCCCAGACCTTTCTCACAAGTGGCCCTGGAGAGACTCAAGCGTCCAACTTCCAGTTACCAGCCAAGCACATCAACTATCTGCG
>PVJH01047290.1:0-11385 GCA_004026705.1 Nesogale talazaci
GTCACATGAGACACAATTACGTTTACTTTTTTGGCCCATTCAGAGAGATCCATCCACATACCTCTTCCCCAAACCTCCTTGTACCAATCCTCCAATCATGTTCCTTCCAAGTCCCTGACCATCCAGCCAAGCCATTAGCCACAGCACATGAATCAGTATACAGCCTCACATCTGGCCACTTTTCCTTGTAGGCGAACTGAACGGCCAGGTGCACTGCTTGAAGTTCTGCCCATTGGGAGGATTTTCCTCGACCACTATCTTTCAGGGAGATCCCAGAAAGCGGCTGTAGCGCTGCTGCTGTCCATTTATGAGTGGCACCTGCATTTCATGCACAGCCATCCGTGAACCAAGCATGACTCTTCTGTTCTTTAGTCAAATTATTATAAGGAACTCCCCAGGAGGCCATAGGTGCATATTTGGAAAAAGAAGGTAATGTGACTGGAGTGGGGAGTGTGGGCATTTGGGCCACTTCTTCATGCAGTTTACTTGTACCTTCTGGTCCTGCTCTAGCCCGATCTCATATGTACCACTTCCATTTAATAATGGAGTGTTGCTGCCCACGTCCAACTTTATGCCTCTGTGGGACAATACCCAGTTCATAATGGTAGTTCAGGCCTCCTGGTAATTTCGTGGCCCAAGGTGAGGTGTTCAGTCTCCACCAAAGCCCAATAACAGACCAACAGCTGTTTTTCAAAGGGGGAGTAGTTGTCTGCATAAGATGGCAGGACTTTATTCCAAAATCCCATTGGTCTACACTGTGATTCACCCACAGAGGTCTGCCAAAGACTCCACACTGCATCTTTATCAACAACTGACACTTCCAGCACCATTGGGTCAGCTGGATCATATGGTCCCAGTGGCAAAGCAGCTTGCTTGGCAGCCTGAACCTGTTGCAGAGCCTTTTCTTGTTTCAGGCCCCATTCAAAATTGGAGGCCTTTCGTGTCACCTGATAAAATAGGTCAAAGTATAACACCCAAGTGAGGGATAGGCTGCCTCCAAAATCTGAAAAGGCCCACTAGGCGTTGTGCCTCCTATTTTGTTGTTGGGGGGCCAGATGCAATTGCTTGTTCTTCACTTTAGTGGGAATATCTCAACATGCTCCACACCACTGGACGCCTAGAAATTTTACCGAGGTGGAGGGTGCTTGAATCTTTGTTGGGTTAATTTCCCAGCCTCATGTACGCAGATGCTGTACTAATGAATCTAAAGTCTTTGATACATCCTCCTTAGTGGATCCAATCAGCAAAATGTCATCAATATAATGGACTAGTGTGACATTTTGTGGAATAGACAGGCGATCAAGATCCCTTCGAACTAAATTATGGCACAGGGCAGAAGAGTTGATGTACCCCTGGGGGAGAGTTGTGAAAGTGTACTGTTGCCCCTGCCAGCTGAAGGCAAACTGCTTTTGGTGATCCTTTGAAATTGGTATCGAGAAGAACGCATTGGCCAGATCAATAGCTGCATACCAAGTACCAGGAGAAGTATTAATTTGCTCAAGCAACGAGACCACATCTGGAACTGCAGCTGCAATTGGAGTCACCACCTGGTTAAGCTTACGATAATCCACTGTCATTCTCTAGGATCCATCTATCTTCTTTATAGGCCAAATAGGTGAGTTAAATGGAGATGTGGTAGGAATCACCACCCCTGCATCCTTCAAGTCTTTGATGGTAGCACTGATCTCTGCAATCCCTCCAGGAATGCGGTATTGCTTTTGGTTTAATATTTTCCTAGGCAATGGCAATTCTAATGGTTTCCATTTGGCCTTTCCCACTATGATAGCCCTTATTCCACATTTCAGAGATCCAATGCGGGGGGTTCTTCCAGTTACAAAGTATGTCTGTTCCAATGATGCATTCTGGAACTGAGGAAATAACCTCAGGATGGGTTCGCAGACCTACTGGACCCACAGTGAGACGTACCTCAGCTAAAACCTCATTAATAACTTGGCCACCATAAGCCCCCACTCTGACTGGCGGGCCTTCGAAACACTTTGGGTCCCCTGAATTAGTGTCAGTTCAGAGTCAGTGTCCAGTAATCCCCGAAAAGTTTGATTATTTCCTTTTCCCCAATGAACAATCACTCTTGTGAAAGGCCGCAGGTCCCTTTGGGGAAGGCTAGAAGAAAGACTAACAGCAGGGTGGCAGGGTGCTTCTTCCAAGGGACCCAGCCTTCCCCTCATTCAAGTGGTGTGGGTCTGTAAACTGGCTCAGGTCTGGGAATTGGTTGAGTGATCGTGACTGCCTATTCCTCTGTTCACCTGATCCAGCATTCTTCTGCCTGTATAGGTCACGTAAATATTTAGTAGGTTTCCCATGTATTTCACTCCTAGGGACACCATGACTAAGTAGCCAATGACATAATTCCACACAAGACAGGCTGCTTTGCTTACCACGAAAGCCTTGTTTTCTATTATAACCACGTCCACCCTGTCTCTGTTGATTCACTGCTGACACTTGCCCTCTGTTACCACGAAGTCCAATCAGCCCCATCATGGGCAGATGTCAGAATTCACTTAAGGTAGTTCCCACAGTTAATCCTGGTGCACACAACAAAGCAATTATAGGAGTCTTCAAAGATGCTGGGGCCCACCTCACAAACTTATTCCTCATGGTTGAAGTGAACAATATGTCCTCAGGACACCCCCTTTTGAGGTCTATGGGAATATCCTGATAGAGCCATTCCACCATACCAATTTCCCTCAGCTTTTGGATGCCTTCTACAGTGTACCAAGGTAGGTCAGGCACCTCAGGTTGGTCTAATCTAGACTATCTGGCAGCCCATGCCTCAGTGAACCAGCCAAATAAGGACTTGGTTCCTCTCTTAGCCTCCCTTGCTGAGACATTGAAAGAAGAGTCTGTGCTTAGGGATCCCATATCCAGAAACTCAGACTGATCTAATATTACATTTCTTGCACCAGTATCCCACACCCTCAGTAACCATTCCCAGGGATACTCCCCAGGCTTTTGCTTGTACATATTTGAAAGTTCAAGCAGTTCTTTGTGAGTGTAGTGTATTTCTTCTTGAGTAATCACCTCGGCATCACCCTTAGGAGTTTTTCTTGCCTTAATTTTAGTTATAGGTCTAGCAGAAACTATCAATGGTGAGGGTATTTCCTGGTTGCTCTCAGCACTATCTTCTTGTAAGTCATTTCCCTCAGGCAATGGTAGAGATGCAGCCCCACCTGGTGTTTCACCTTGAGTAGGTTGGTTGATCTACTCAGGTGCGGGTTGTTTTGTTGATAGTAGACTATTATCTTCAGCTGGGAGGGGCAGATCTATTGACTGGGCTGGTTCACTTGTTTCTAATGGTGGCATAATATCCTCCTCTTCTGGATCATCAGCCCATATATTCCCATCCCATGTTTCAGGGTCCCAATTTTTTCATATCAGTGCCCTCACTTTGACATCCGACACTGCTCTAAGATCTTCCATTCAGCTGATGTTGTAATTCAGCCACTCGCATAATGAGACTGTGGACCTGGTTCTCAGCATTATGGGCTCTTTTACTATAGGCACGAAGTCTTTCCTTTGTAGTACAGGCCAATGCCTTCAAGTCCGTGAGTCAGCACTTAAGGTGTGCTTCTGAGGCTTTGAGGCAATCCCTCTCCTTAATCACATAGTCCATTGTAAGGAGGACCAGCCCACCAGCTTCCTTATACTTGGCATCTTGACAAAACTGCAGGAATATATCAGACATATGTTCTCCCAGAGCCTCTCCTGTAACCAGCACCCCATCCATCTGTGCTCCTACTTTAGTTATTAGCTTTGCTATTTCACACCATGGACTAGTAAGATTGGCAAAATTATCCATGGCTTTAGGTGTAGAATTAGCATCACCAGTGCTCTTAAGACTAATCAGATTGGAGAACCAATCAAAGAGACCCATGTTTATGATTTTATTTCTCTAGAAACACTCCTGGTACCACTTGTGTCAGGCAGGGTTCTCTTAGAGAAATAAAAATCAGGACACTAGTAATTCTTTTTATATATTTATATATTGAGAAATGTATATAAGATACGAAAGAAAAAGTTAACTATCTATAAAGCAATACAGATTGCTCGGTGCAACTTACTTGCATGAGGCAACTAGAATACTGGCAGTCCTTCAAATCTTGAGGGCCGCTGAGCAGTACTCTGTAGAGCAATTCAGACTATCTGGTCACAGGCAGCAAATGGCAGAGCAGGTCACCAACAGTCAGCCAGATGACAGAGTCCAATAGTCCCCAGCTCAAGAGATGTATATCCCAGGAGCATCGCGAAGCAGGGCTTGAAGGATCCTCAACTCACAGCAACACAGTCCACGATTAGGTGTCCCACGGGTACTGTTGCTTGGAGGTCGAGGCACAGAACGAACAAGGCAGCTCTCTGGTCCGAAGATCCCGAAGCAAGAGAGAGGGTAGGACTCGCTGAGCCCTTCCTATCTCTGCCCTTCAATTCATCCCCCGTGTTCATTGGCCGTGGCGTCACAACAGACCCACCAATCTTCTGTGGCCATGTTGGCATAACAAACCTACCCATCACACTGATCTTGAGGAAAAAATAACAGGGCTGAAAGCTCTGGGGGACATGGGAGAAGAGGAGGTGGGTGTCAATAAACCCAGAGACAAAGGAAAAATAGGAAATCTAAAATAGATATTAATGAGGGCATAGAATGTTGGATAGGGTTTGATCAAGAGCAATATAGCTGAGAAAAAAGTACAGAGAGTCAGAGGAAGGTCAAACATGATAGTGGGCCAAGAGGTAAGTAAAAAGAAATAGAAGAAAGCACAAGGAGGCAACAGACATCTATAATGATATAAAATAGGCATGCATTTATGTAAATACATGAATATATAATGATACGGATATAGACCTTTGTATTTAGGTGGCTGATTGGTATTGGGTCTCTATTCAAGTACTTCCTCAATAAAGAAACACTTTGTTCTAATTACCTGGCATGCTATAAATTTCACCATCATGACATGACCACTGAAGTCATAATGGGTGAATAAGCAATGTGGTGAAGAAAGCTGATGGTGCCCAGCTATTAAAAGAGATAGCAACTGGGGTCTTAAAGACTTAAACCAAAATAAGCAGCCAGGTAGCCGGGAAATAACACAGCCCACATAGAAGAAACACACCAGCATGCATGATCATGCGTTGTCGAAGGGATAAATTATAAGCCATCAGCAAACCCCAAACAAATTTATCCATGCAAATGATGGGGGCTTGAGTGGAGATACAAAGCCCATCTGTAGATAATTGGATATTCCTCCGAATAGGGCCACATGGAAGACATGAGCCAATCAGGGTGCAGTAGAGCACTGACTAAACATACAACATCCCTCTAGCTTTTTAATGCACTTCCTGCCTACTAGTATGACCTCAGTTCAACCCTACAAATCAGGCTAGACTGATACAGATAAGAGTCCTCGACACATGGAATCCAGGACATGAATATCACTCAGGAATAGCAATGAAAGTAGCGAAACCTTGAGGGTAGGGGGAAGGTGGGGGGACAGAAACAGGGAACCCACAAAAATGACCAATGTATAAATCTCACACCCCATTCCCAGGAGGATGAACAATAGTAACATGGGGAAAGGGAGAGAGTGGGCAGTGTAAGATATGAAAATGATGATTATCTATAATTTATCAGGGGTTCATGAGGGTGGGAGAGTGGTTGAGGGAGAAAAAAAAGAGTTGATGATACCAAGGGCTCAAACAGAAAGAAAATATTTGAAAATGGTTATGGCAACTTATGTACAAATATGCTTGATTCAATTGATGTATAGATTGTTATAAGAGGTGGAAGAGAGGGCTGAGCCCTGGTGGTGGAAGTGGTTGAGTGCGGGACTGCGGCCCACTGGGCTGGCAGTTCAAATCTAGCAGCAGCTCTCCAGGAATACGGTTGGGCCTCTCACTCCCACCAGAGGGCAGTGATTGCCGCCCTCCCAAAATAAAGCTTTAAGGGAGTCCAATGAAATGATTTATTAAAAAAGGAGATATGGTTAACTGCTTCAGAGTACTCAATATTCACAGTAATTTTACTATATGAAGATTTCAGGTATGAGAGCATTGAATTAATGAATCGTGAACAGGCTTTATTCAATCAGAGCTAGAGAATTTCTTGTGCTTTGTGCATGCACATATGTGTATACAGTTTTCCATGACAGGTCACTGAAAACAAGGATTTCTCAAAAAGGACTACCCAAATATTAAGGATGAACGAACTGTAAATCTAAAGTAAACAGGGATATCATTTGAATCTGCTCTTTCTTCCATATTAAAAGATTTATCTCCTTAACCCTGTGTATTCATTAATAACACATTTAACAGGTCATAAATTAATACAAACAAGCCATTAACTTCTTATGTTTTCATTTTTGTGATTAGTGAGGCATATTTTATTCATTCAACACACACCCCAACACTTTAGCTAGCACAACTTCCTTGGTATTCATTATTTAGAATGTGGGTGAATTTAACCATAGTTTGCTTAGACTTGCCTAGTAGTATTATCAGAGGGGGGAAAGTTGAGGCTTTCTATTTCCACAGTTGCAGTCTTAGAAATCCATAGGGGCATTTCTAGCTTATCCTCTATGGTCCCAATGAGTCACCATTGACTTGATGGCGGTAAGAATTTTCAAGAAATAAATATGTGACAGTGTCGAGAGCAGCTTGACAGAGCAGTTTGAAGTCTGGTAGAATAGGAAAGAGAAGAAGCTTTAGCTATATTAATATGAAGGACTTTTATACCATATAGGATAGAACTGCACAGTATCCAAGGAGAGAGCAAAGAGAACGACAACAAAATGCTGTAGCTTTTTTATATGGTGCAGATTTAGGTGTATGAATTTTGTAACAATACTGCCCTTAGAAAATAATTGGGTAGTCAATCAGTAAAGTAACTCCATTACTTATATCTTCTGAGGCGTATTAAAGTGATTATAGGATATTTAAAACCAGCAAGCTTTGTGGCACATCTCTGCTCTTCATATTCTTAAACCAAGTATTCTCTGTTGCCTTTCTTTTAGACATTCTCCTCAAAGCACAGTCTATGGTTTTGCTTCTCATTTTTATTCTTTTTCACTGCAGCTCTTCATGAGCCTCTTTTAAAACCTCCCCTTGGGCTTTCATTTTTGAATTTGGAAACTTTTAAGTTTAAATTTCTCCAGGAGTGGAGAAATTAGGCTGACAACTCTAGGTCTTGCGTTGTTCAGACCAACAATGAATCCAATGCTGCCAACACTGGAGCTCACTGCCATGGGTTCAATGGTGACTCCCACCGAGCCCCTGTGGCTTTCCCACACTGTCACTGTTATGGGAGCAGAAAGCCCAGTCTCTCTCCCGTGTAGTTGGTGGTGGTTTTGAAGCCCCAGCATGCACATCACAGGGCAACATGTAACCACTGCACCACCAAGTCTCCAGAGCATTGGCACAGCTGTAAGCGTTGTCCCATCCCAGGAGAACCATGAGCCATGGAGAAAATCATGCTTTATGAAGCATGTATGAGGAAAATTCTTTACAAAATAAAAAGACTCAAGGAGCAAGCATGAAAAGAGAAGTGCTAAGTTTAATACAGTTGATCAGTTATCACAGTGGCCGTGTTTTATTAATTTAACAGATATTTATTATTTATTGGTCAATATGTGCAATGGTTTTGAACATAGTGTAAATAAAGATTACATTTTCGATTTATCATTAACCATGGATTAGTTAAGCATTATTACACTCATTATTGATCAATACATGAATATATAATTAGTAGAACTATTCTTGAGGCACTTGAGGAAAAGAGTCTTATGAAGTTAAGCTCTCAATGACTGTAACTTACCAAGAAAATGCTTTGACTATGTCAAGATAAAAATCTATTAATATAGGGCTGAGTCCCGGTGGGGTAGTGGTTGTGCGCGGGACTGCGTCCCACTGGGATGGAGGTTCAATTCCAGCAGTAGGCCTGGGCCTCCTACTCCCACCACCTGAGAGCAGTGATGCCCCCCCCCACCAAAAAAAATCTATTAATATAATTTAACAAAATATAAATCTAGTAGAGAGGAATGATATTTAATTAACCAAGTCCGACCCCAAAACATGTCAAGTAGCATAGGGAAGGAAGAGACACTATTGAACTGAGCAATCAGAGGATTCTGTTTGTTGGGAACTAAAGAAAACCAGTTTCAGTAAAAGACTGGCGAAGGAGACACAATCAAGTTTGGTGAAACAAACAGATGTTGCATACATGGGGAAACAGAAACTGTCATTTATTTGAGATTTGATTTATTTGGTTTTATGAAAAAAATGCTTTTGCTTGACTTATGTGCTTCTTTATAGCTTCTTTTATCTCCTTATTCCTGAGGCTGTAGATGATAGGGTTAAAGAAGGGGGATAAGACTGCGAAGGCGAGAGCAATGACGGTGTCCCAGAATAAGGAGTAGGTGGCAGAGAAGCGTAGGTACATGAGAGCCACGCTCCCAAAGAACAGCAGAAAGACAGTGAGGTGAGAAACACACGTGGAAAATGCCTTGCGACGACCTTCGGCTGAACGAATACGTAGAATCACGGCCACAATCCCCACATAGGACATGAAGATAAGCATCACGGCTGTAATAATCTCCACTGCGTGGACAATATCCACGATCTGAATCATGACAATGGCTTGTGTGTCTGTGCAGGCCAGCCGTAAAATGGGGAGGAAGTCACAAAAGATGTGCTCGAGGTGATTAGAACCACAGAAGGGCAGCGTGGCGATCCAGGCAATCTCAGGCAGGGGCGTGATGAAGCCACAGACACAGCAACCTAAAGTCAGCTGAGCACAAAGCTTGGGGGTCATGATGGTGGGGTAATGAAGAGGGGTGCAAATGGCCAGATAGCGGTCAAAGGCCATGGCTGTCAAGAGACAAACCTCACTGATGCCTGTGGAATGGAAGAAATACATCTGCAGCATGCAGCCATTTAAGGAGATGCTTTTCCGCTCACTAAGCAGACTAGATAGCATCTTTGGGATTGTGGCTGTGGTGTACCAAATCTCCAGGCAAGACAGAGTGCTGATAAATAGGTACATAGGTGTATGCAAGTGTGTGTTCAACTGGACGACTGTAATGATGACCAGGTTTCCAAAAACAATGAAAACATAGATGATAAGTAGTGGGACAAAGCAGAGGACTGACACTTTCCAGGCACAAGGGAAGGCTGAGAAGATAAACTCTTGAGCAGTTGTGTGATTGGGGCTCTCCATCTCCTGGTTGGGCATGAGGATTTCAGCTTCTGTGGTCTGAAGCCTTCTGGGTTGTGTCTCTCATTGAGCAGTGAATAAAGACACTTACCAAATTCCAGTTTCTGGTTAGTCCTCTGTATTGGAGATGGAGAGGAAAACAGAGGTGCATCTAAAGATGGTAACAAATAAACTTGCATCATGGAAAACACCAATCAGAAAGCATAGCTGAATTTTCAGACCAACAGCATACATTATAACTATGCAATGAACTCGCTAAACACAAAATTTCTAGGCCCTATCTTCAGAGTTTATATGCCCACAGGTTTAGGAAGGATTTCTTTTTTTGGGGGGGCTGGGGGGCATCACTGCTCTCCGGTGGTGGGAGTAGGAGGCCCAGCCCCACTGCTGGAATTGAACCTCCATCCCAGTGTGCCGCAGTCCCGTGCACAACCACAACGCCACCGGGGCTCAGCCCTGGAAGGATTTCTTTATATCTGTTCTTAACAATGACTGAGGAACAAACTATAGAAGCAAGCTCTAGCAGAATATTTATTTATTTAACGTGTTAGACACACACACACACACACACACACACACACATATATATATATATATATATATATATATATATATACTATATGGATGGGTCTACAGAGACAGTAACTGAATTAATGGTTTTTTTGGGTATGGTAGGGGAAGTTGTGGGTGGGGCGTAGCGTAAATAGGTGCAAGGAAGAGGAAAATGTTCTGAAATTGATTTTGGTTAATGGTTGTATAGCTCTTCCTGATATGGCTGAACTATTGAATTGTATGATATGTGGATTGTGTGTCAATAAGAATGTTAAAAATAAAGAGAACTTATTCTTTCTGCAAATCATTTTATTCTAATTCTTCCACATAAGTGGGTTTCAAATATGTTTTGTACAAGAATTATTTGGACAAATGAAACAATTCATGGAAATGGTATGTGAGAAGTATTGAGAAAGCTCTTTCGTAAAATTTGATGGGGCATGATGGGGAGGACAGGATTTTTCTGTCTTGCTTTATGGGGTACAACCTAACATTCATGCATTGTAGAAGACTATCTTGTTCATTTTTTCCTTTTTATAATTTCTTTTTTTCTCCCCTCTTTAATGATTTCTTCCCTCTTACCAGCAAATGTACACAAATCTCCTACACTCGGAAAAAATACCACGAAACCTTTTACTTTGCTGCTTTTCTGTCAACACCTCCCCTCCCCACTAATATGAAGTAGCTGTTTATTTTCCTCATTTCCTCTTGAATCCTTCTGAGACAATTATGCATAATGAAAGGTGTTCGCTTCTTTTCTTAAGGACAATTAATGATTTTCTGATTGCAGATCCAATTATTTTACTCTCTTACTATAAACATCCAGGGAACAATTGGTCAATCCTTGAAAGTTTCTCTTTTCCTTGCTTCCTTGACACCATACTGTGCTTCTTTTCTTCATTGTTTTTTCTTGCTTCCATTTACAAATTTGGTGAATACTAAATATTCTGATCTTTTCCTGTTCTCATTTCATATCCCCTTACACAGAGATAAAACATTCATGCAAGATTATCTAACTTTTATTGATGGGCAGGAGAAAGACTAGACTTTCACTCCTGTAAACAGCTACAGTTCCATAAATCCACAGAGAGTCACTTATGAGTCAATATTGCCTCAGTCACAGTGAGTTTGTTTTCCTGTAGTGAGCTTAAGTGGACTCCTGGTGACACAGTGTTTATGCATTGAGCTGTGATTAGCAGTTCAAAACCACCATTAGCTCAGTGGAAAAAGCTGGGGCATGGAAGCAGGAAATAAAAAAACCACTCCTTTTGTCTGCCAATAATGGTTATCTTGCTGTGTATATGCCTCAGGGATTAGCATCTTATTTATATTGGTATGGATTTAAAAATTGATCACACAATTCAGGTTCTTCAACCATTTAATGTTTTAATGTTGTATTTAAATTATAGTCATTTTTTTTTTTTTTGGTAATAAACAGACCCAATTTCTGGTTGTTGTGCAAGTTTGTTAACCAATCCAGTGCAGTAGATCTGTTCTGCTTCCTTTTTCTGGACTTTTCTAAAAAAACCCTCTTCCACCTGGAATAGTCAACTCTTGCTTCCCTTCAATTTTACTGTTTATCTTTGCAAGATTTACATGTATATTTCTAGTTT
>PVJH01047291.1:0-11383 GCA_004026705.1 Nesogale talazaci
TTTTTTAAAAAAAACAAGACGTGCCCACAGTCATCATCACTAGAGATGGCTTGTAACTCTTTCACCGGGGAATGACTTAGCAGCCCGTGTGCCGGCAGTCGGGTGAATTTTGTAAACCCTTCAATGGTAAGAATATTCTAGGAAAGTAGAGATATTGTAGGCATCAGAATGAAGCTTGTCAGAGGGACCATGTTTTCCAAGCCATTTTCAGGTGGTTCTTCTGACAGGTTTCATTGTGTGAATAACCCGGGGGGTGTGGCGGTTACGCTTGGTGTGGTCACTGGTTCAAAGCCACCTGCAGATCCTTAGGAGAAAGACTGGGCTTTCTGCTCCCCACAAACAGCTACAGTCTCAGAAACCCATAGGGGGTCGCAGTGAGTCAGCCTTGAATCCATGGCAGGGAGGCTTTTCCTGGGTTTTGTTTGGGGAAGGTGGAGGATGGGGAAACAGAGGCACAGAGGGGTTGAGTGACGTGCTGCCATTGTGGTTATTGCTTCATGAGCCCCAGAGCCAGTGGGGCCCCTCCGTCAGTGCTTCAAGGCACTACAGTGCCCACTGCCTCTTTGGGGGGTGGACCTGAGGTATGGTCGTTACATAATCTGATGTCAACTTGCGTGGGGGTGGAGGCTAGCCTGGCAATCGGGTCACAGCTTGAGGACCTCATTTGGCAGTTGCAAACACATATGAGTGTCTCCCTGACGGGCAGAGACACGCCCTCCTAGGGAGACATCATTGACGGTGAGCCTGACGGAGCTCTGCTGATACAATCCAGAGTCCTGGAGCTGGAGGAGCCACGTGGAGACCCCCCCCCCCAGCACTGAGATGCTTCCATGACCACTGGATCCACAAGACTGAACACCCACGGGCCTGTGATCTTTCTTCCCGCACTTAGCGTCATTGCATGTGCTGCAGGAATCTGAAAAAAGAATTTACAGACTGGTATCAGACATACGGGCTAATATCAGATTTATGGACTTGATCTGGACTGGGCTGGGATGTTTTTCTCTGGATGTCCAGTTGCTCTTGGATATGAAGCTTTTTTTGGTGTGTGTGTGTGTGTGTGTGTGTGTGTGTGATCACTGCCCTGGTGGGAGTGGGAGGCCCAGCCTTGCTCCTGGAGAGCTGTTGCTGGATTTGAACCGCCAACCCTGTGGGCCGCGGTTCCGCACTCCACCACTACGCCACTGGGGCTCAGCTCTTTCTTAGACACATATGAATGCCTATGGATTTGCTTCTCCCGTCTACCTGACTAACACAAAGGATCTCCCGGAACATACAGAGGGCTGGGAGTCAGCTGGGACCCCGGGCGCTGCACCCCCCAGGCCGGCCACCTGGATTCTGCCTCCCAAACAGTCTTCTATCATCTAGCCACCAGGTGGCGCTTTGGCTCCCATAGAAAAGCTTCTTCCAAAATCACAAATTGATTTCTCTTCCATTTAACAAGCTTTACTCATAAGCCCGACTCTATCCCCGGATACTGTGATGCATGCGAAAGAAGAGAGTGTGAGCGATGATCCAAGAATCAATCACTGCAGAGATGACTCAATGAGAAACAAAGAATGACTCAAGGGGCGAGAGGATGAGAGGGGAGTCTTTTTCTTTTTTTTAATGTAGAAATTATTATTATTATTTTTTACTGCAGAAAGGATGCTGTCATTTAGACCAGAGGGGAAAGGCTGATCGGAGACTGCTTCACTGAAAACTTACTCATCGTAAGATGAATCGGGGTCTGGAGAGGAAATGGCAGGGCGCTCCAGAAAGGATTCCAGGAGGATTCCTTTATGATCCCTCAGGAACGGAACATCATAGTCAAGCAACCCCGCAGGTGTCCGGTTGCTCCCTCCATCCTCCAATCATGTAACCAGCTCCGCCTCCCACAAAGACCCTTTCTCATTCCTACAAACACACGGTGGAGAAAACACACTTTCTAAATTGCTCCCTAAGTGGAGAAGAGGTTGAAGCTGTCAAGGATTTGGTCCGGCTTGGACCCACAATCCACACTTCTGGAGGCTGCAGTCAAGAAATCAAAAGACAAGTTGCCTTAGTCACTGGTTCTCAACCTGCCTCATGCTGAGACCCTTTAATAAGGTTCCTCGTGTTGTGGTGATCCCCAACCATACAACTATTATTTTTTTGTGGGCCTCACTGCCCTCTGGTGGTGGTGGGAGCCACCCAGTGCCGCTCCTGAGAGCCGCCGCTGGATTTGAACCGCCAAGCCCGCGGGCCCCAGTCCCGCACTTAACCACTGACGCCACTGGGGCTCAGCCCCCTACAACTATTTTCATGGTGATTTCATCACTGTCATTTTGCTACTGTGATGAATGGGGTGACCCCTGTGAAAGGGTCGCTCGACCCCCAAAGGAGTCACGACCCACAGGTTGGGAACCGCTGCCTTGGGTGGGTGTGCTGCCCAAGCCGTCTTTAGACTATTGAAAAGCACGGAGGCTACTTTGAGGGCTAAGGCTGAGTCGAACCCGAGCCACGGTATTTTCAGTTGCCTCGTGCGCAGGTGAGACTCGGGAGCTGGATGCAGAAGATCAAGGAAGAAGCAAAGCCATTTGAGTCAGGGTGCGGGAGAAGAATACAGACAATCCCCTGGATGGCCGGCTACAGGGACAAACACATCTGCCGTGGAAGAAGGACAGCCAGAATCCTCTTCAGAGGCAAGGAGGATGAGACGTCCGTCCTCTTACATCCTCTGGTAATTACATAATCTCCTGTCAACTTGAGGGCACTGTGGTTGAAGGGGTGGAGTTTAGCCTGTCAACCGGGTGGCAGCTTGGTGGCCTCATTTGGAGAGGCTGTGGAGAGAAATAGCTCACCGGAGGCCAGACCCACGCACCGGCCTTCCCTTCCCTGCTGTAGAGACCCGCAGAGGGCTGGAGGAGCCACGTGGAGACCACGCCAGCCAGCCATGAGATGCTGCCGCTGCCGCGGGTTGCGTAAGACTTTCAACCGACGGAATTAGGATCTTCCTCTATTTGGCAGCATTGCCTGTGTTGCAGGAGTCTGAAGAAGAATTCAGGGGCTAATATCAGATTTATAAGGTAGTATAGGACGTACTGACTTGATCTGGATTGAGATGTGTTTTTTTAATTTATTTTTATTTTTTTTGGGGGGGGGGATGTTTTCTTAATACACAATTGCTGTTTTATCTAACGCTCTCTCTGACACATGCGTCTATGGATTTGGGTCTCTAGTCAGCCCGGATTAGCACATTTCCTCTGGACGTGTGGTCAGGAGAGGCCAGTCCTTGGAGAAGAACGTCATGTTGGGTGGTGAAGCAGGGCCATGAGCAGATGGGTGGACATTGGGGGCGGGGTGGGGGAAGGGGGCACCACTTGGCTCAAACAGAGGAAGAAGTGTGATGATGGAGAGGACTGGGCAGAGTTTCCTTCTGTTGTGTGTCAGGTCACTGTGGGCCAGTAACACGCAGGGAAACGTGACCGGAGCCGATCTCCTCATTTATAACAGAGGGAATCTGGAAAGCTCGTATGTCATGGTAGGAAAACCACCACTTTGACAGGTGAGATAAAGTCCAAGTACATCATCCTGCATTAAGTATTATTTCCACAGATTCTCCCCTTACCGCTCTGCGGTCTTCAAGTGAGCACGTGGTTGATCCTGTCCCCCTGTGGAATCAGACATTCCTGTTTGCTCTCTGTCTTCCCTCTGTGGCATCCGCCCCCTCTCCTGCCTTCCCCCGATCGTAGATGGGCATAGGGGACCTCTACCCTCCAAGCCTGGATTCAAAATGGTTGCCATAGCTTGAATTGGGGGCTTGGCTATATATATATTTTTCAACGTCCTATGCCCATGTTTATTGAAAGCAGAAGAAAGGGTGGTGGCCTCAGGCCTGTATGTGGCTCTTTACGCTGAATGCCAGGTAGTAGATGAGCAGGCCCAAGACAGCTGCCAGCACCTCGGTGGAGACCCAGGGCCCATTCCAGGTGCCCCGGTGGTCTACGTTGACTGTGAACAGGGGCGGGATGGTGGAGACATCCTCGTCGTTTCTTTGCGCCTTCCTCAGGAGACTGTAGGCTTCTTCATCGAAGAACCTGACCTCGTAGGTGCCCACATGGGCACTCCTGTGGTCCAAGCTCCAGGACACCTGGTAGCGTCCAACATCCTGGCCCCGGGTCACAGGAAATTGTTTGCCCCCGACGTCAGCATAAAGAGCCATGTTCTGGACCCTATTCTTGCAGCTCAGAGAGATCTCCACGATGAAGACCGTCTCAGTGGTAATGACGGCATCCGAGGTGGTGTAGTAAGAGGGTGTGATCTGGGGCTCCACGCAGGCCTCTGCTGAGCAGCCGGACAGGCCGGACAGCAGGAGGAGAGCCAGAGCCCAGACCATCGCCTATTCTCGGCCGAGAGAAGGGGGCTTGGCTATATTAATAATGTCCTTCATTTTGCCTTGACAGTGTTTGTGTGTGTGTGGGTGTGGCATCGCTGCCCTGGTGAGAGTAGGAAGCCCAGCCTTGCTCCTGGAGAGCCACTGCTGGATTTGAACGGTCAGCCCTGTGGGTGGCAATCCCGCACTCACCCACTGCGCCACCGGGACTCAGCCTTGACAGCTTGCAATGTCTAGAAAAGAACCATGTTGCCTCCGTGACTCTTTTGAATTAATACATAAAACAAAAGGGGGAATTCTGGGAGGCAAAAGGGTTTTCCCCCTGGTTGCCTTCTCGGACTATCTGCCAAACCTTGGACACTGCTTCCATCACATGGTCAATGACTGTACACTTGAGGTCAAGGCCAGCTGCTTAGAGGTTGATCTCCCTGGGGGTTATCAGCGTGAGAGTTATCAGACAGTCTAGTCTGTCTCACCCTAAGCGGAGTCCACCCCCTTCTGATAAGGGAAGTGGACCGTTTCCTTGAAAGTGAGCCCAGAGAAAAGGTCGAACCCACTCAAGGATGACGAAGGTTAGGCTGCCATCTTGAGTCCATCTGTCCCACGTGTACCCCAGTCTAAAGTGACCAGATTTTAAGCGGGAGGTTCTTGATGAAAAAATTGGTCTGTATGGAGAAACAAGAATTTTCATAGCACGCATAGTATTGTGATATATTTATTTTAATTTTAAATCGCCGCGAGACTTGTTAAATGGTTAAAAAGCGGGACATCTGGTCACCTTACCCTAGTCCCTCCCTTTCCTATTATGTGTACACCCCTAGCTCATCCCCTTCCTGTGACGGTTTTGCCTGTTGCACAGCCCCTTCCTGTGACATATGTGGTTACCTGTAATCAGAGGCACTTGTATGCCTCCATAAATACATATACGCTGCGATTGCAAAGATGCCCTCTCTCCTCCTCTGCACGGACCTGGCTGCTGAGATCGTGGCCATCCAGGAGGTGAGCATGAAACTATGAAATGTGTCTGACTCCTTTATTTTATTGTCTCTTCTCTCTTAATGACGTTGCCATGATCTTTAGAGATTATCACGGTCCAATTGCTCCTACGAACCCCGTGATGTTAGAGGCTGGTCTCCTCTCATATGGAACCAACAGTATTCCCTCCCAGGGGCCCACACACCTTCACCTGCTCTAGGGGACCAAGTCTGTTTCTGTGCTCCTGGAATAAGCCCTGCCCTAGGGAATCTTCCAGTCCCTGTTGGTTGAACCGCAGAAAAGGGCAGTGACATGGGTCACTGTGGGAAAATGAAAAGATGGGATGGTTGCGGAGGGACGAGGTGAGTGAAATTTCGTTGTTGCTGTTTTCTTTCTCCCTCATTTTTATTGTGGGTTGGTGTAGTAAAGTGAAAATTCTTTTAACCATTTTAGGAGGGAGGGCTCATACAACTCTTACCGCCATTAATACATACATCTATTGTAGGCAAACCACGCAGCAGTGCAGAGAGTTCAGTTCAACTCACTTCTGTGGAACAGTTAGTATCCTGGAAGTTCTTCAACTCACGTGGGCCGCTGGGTCCAAGGTCAAGGAAGCAGACAGCTGAGTCCTCCATCAAGCAAGGCAAGCAGAATCTGCCCACAGGCAGCGAACAGCAGGGTAGGACCATGTGGCTTCTCCTCGGGGTGTCTCGCAGGAAGTGGGCCTTGCCAGCTGAAGCAGGGAACTGGCGAAGGCAGCTGCACTCTGGTCTGATCATCAGAGAGCAAGAGACCTGAGAACCAGAAAGGTGAGGCTCACGGAGCCGTTTACCTCTCCGCCCTTCAGTGAATCCCACATGTGTTTCTCAGCCAGGTTGGCACCATACACCTTAACGATCTCACTGATATTAACCCATAGGTCCAATGCCAGTCTATAGATTTTTCTTCAGATTTATGCAGCCACGCAATGATGCCAAATGCAGGAAGATCACAGGCCAGTGGGTGGAAAGTCTTGTGGCTCCAGCGGTGGTGGAAGCACCTCAGCGCTGATAGGAGTCTCCATGTGGCTCCTCCAGCGTCAGGGCTCTGGCTCCCATGAACATAGCTCCATGTATCTTGTCAGCAGGAAAACAAAGCAAAGAGTCTGGGGTCTGTCCTCCTGGGAGCTATTTATCTCCATAGCACCTCCAGATGAGGTCATCGAGCTATGACCTGATTGACAGGCTTACCTTCACCCCTTCCCTCTTAATAGTCTCAAGTTGACACCAGGTTATGCAACTACCACAAACACGGATAGCTCAGTAAAGACAGAGGGAGAGAGGTGAGAGCAAATGGCGTCGACCCACAACTATGAACTCATTAAAGGGTGGGCCAAAGATGGGTGCAGAGCGTCACAGAAGCAGGAAAGACAGGTGACAGAGTCATAAAGGTGGAAGGGCTTCAAGGTCATCTGGGACCATCTTCCAAGCACCAGAGGTAGCACCTTCTACCTGGATGAGGGAAAGGGGAGGCGACAACATGCTGACAAGTTAGTCTGGGTTCTCTAGACAAGCACACGTGGGGACACCTGGGTGTGTGGGCCTGGAGAAAGTGATTTCTCTCAAGGCATGGTTCGCCCCGTGCACCAGAAGGGCCGTGCACTCCGTTTAAAGTCCGTGAGTCAGAAGTCAGCTGGCGCTTGCTTCTCCTGGCACTGGTAACTGCAGGCAGCAGGAAGATGAGACAAGAAGCCCTGGGCTAGGGGAGGCCAAACTGAATGAACCCAAGGGAAGCATTGGCTTCTGAGATGGGCAGGTGATGTCACCAGAGGTGGGCAAACCAGGTGCAGCCTCCAGAGGCAGGAGGAGGAGGGAGCTGGGTGGATTCCTACTGAGAGGAGGAGGCCACGCCCTGAATGGAGCCTCCCTCTGTTGTATGGGGATCATGACGAGAGTAAGGAGGTGCTTTTTCAGCTGGAGGGGAGTCTAAAAAGGGGAAGGTCCTGGACAAGAGGGATTGACCCAGGGGCTACGATGAGGGGCTCAGGTACAGGAGCCGTGGGGAGGATGGCGCAAACCGTGCAGTGTTTCATTTTGTTGAATGTGCAGACTCAACAGGGCCTAACAGCGACATCAATCCCACCGTCCTCCTTCCACGTCTGCTTGGCTCCTTCACAGAAAATCCCATCACGAAGCTGGCTGCACAAGGTTACAAGGAAGTTAGCGATAGTGGGAGGAAAGCTAAGAGGAAAACCGTAAGGACCACTGTATTAATCCGGGTAGACTAGAGGAACAAATTCACAGACACGCATATGGTTTATATACAAAAGGAATGGAACATTGAGAAAGCATCCCAGCCCAGTCCAGTTCAAAGTCATAAGTTCAATATTAGCCCATAGGCCCGATACCAGCCTATAACATCTCCTTCTGACTCACGAAGTCACAGGCTAGTGGGTGCAGAATCCTGCTGCTGGCAGGGGTCTCCCCATGGCTCCTTGCTTCCAGGGCTCAGGGTCCATCAACAGCATCCAGGGGTGGTAGAAGCAACTCAGTGCTAGCAGGGCTCTCCATGTTGCTTCTCCAGCTTCAGAGGTCTGGTTCCATCAGGGTAAGGGCGTGTGGCTTCTCCTCCAGCCTGTCCAGCTCCATGAATGCTGCCATCTGGTCTTGTCCATAGCTCGTCCTCTCTGAGACTCACTTCCAACAAGTAGGGAGATAGCTTCTCATCTACAGGAGGGAAATATCACGAGATTTCCCAGACGTCTCAGGAGGAAGCCATACCCACACAGAGGCTTCATTGGCTACTCAATGGCTAGCTCCAGATGAACAGACTAGACTCCACCCCTACATCTCAGTCATGAAATTAACATAAGCACAAGACCGCCACAACCACAATAGCATTAAAGAGAGAAATTTGAATGAGAACCGTGAATTGTGAAACTTGGATCAGGTCGTTGTTCCTCTGATCTAGCAAGCTGAGTAAAATGTGGTTAATGAAGAAACCATCCCAGCCCAACCCAGATCCAGTCCACAAGTCTGACACTAGTCCATGAGTCTGACACTAGTCCATAAATCTCTCTTCGGACTCACGTAGTCATATGCAATGATGCTGAATGCAGGAAGATCACAGGCTCTGGGATCCACAAAATCTTGTGGATCCAAGTTCGTGGATGCATCTCCACAGCTTGTGCAAATCTCAGTGTGGCTCCCACAGCTTTCCAAGAGTCTCAGCAGCAGGAAGATGGGGGCAGAAAAAGGGGTAGGAGGGTCCCCAGGACCCTCCTTATGAGTAGACCACACCCATAAGGGGACATTATCAGGCTGCGAGCTAATTGACAGGCTAGACTCCACCTCTACACTCAATTTATCAAGTGGACACAAAATTATGTAACTGTATAAATTATGTAACTTACATGCAACCTCTCCCCTCTCTCATGAGCCGTTCTTCTTATCTTTCTATTCTGTCCTTCATGCTTTCATTCTTTTTCGCTTTCCTTAAATCATGACGTAACCCGCTGTAACAATTCACTTTACTGATAAGGTTTTTCACTTCACAAATCACACCAAGAAGTTTCAGTCCGCTTCCATGCCATGACCAAGTCTAAGGTATCAGAGATAATGGGAGAAAAAGTAATAAAAAGGAAACCGGGGGCTAAGCCCCGGTGGCGTCGTGGTTGTGCGCGGGACTGCGGCCCACTGGGACGGAGGTTCAATTCCAGCAGTGGGGCTGGGCCTCCTACTCCCACCACCGGAGAGCAGTGATGCCCCCCCCAAAACAAACAAACAAACAAACAAACAAACAAACAAACAAAAGGAAACCGAAAGCAACTGGAAGGCTTCTCGGGAAGAGAAATACACTTCGGTCCTTGGCTCCACATGAGGAAGAATTCAAGCCGAAGCCTGGGTTGTGGTCCAAAGGAGTTTTATGAAGGTTAAAAGACATTTCAGGTTCACACAGGCACCCAGGAGATCCCTCAACCCCATCTGCCGGCTGGAAAACTGCTTGAGAGAGAGATGCGGTTGGCTCCGGACAGAAGCTTGGCTCGACTTCGACATTCTTTTTTTTGTGGGCATCACTGCTCTCTGGTGGTGGGAGTAGGAGGCCCAGCCCCACTGCTGGAATTGAACCTCCGTCCCAGTGGGCCGCAGTCCCGCGCACAACCACTACGCCACCTGGGCTCAGCCCCAGCTCGACATTCTTAGAGCAGCTGCTGAGCAAGAGATGGCCCAAGCCACAAACCTGGCATTTCCAATTCTCCTGCGGGGAGGTGTGGGGGACGACCCTGGTGGACCCCAGCGGCTGAGTTTAATTGACCTGGCTTCGGTGAGCCAATCCCGCTGCAGCATTGCAGGCTGGCAACCTGGACCTCTGAGCATGCGCAGTGTGCCATCGTTTGCTGAGTGATAGCTTGAGAGTTTAAGCAATGCACAATGGACCCCGATCCCTTCACTGGCGACAGATGCACCGTCATCAAGTTGATTCTGACTCACATGGACCCTCTCTAGGGTTTCTGGAGCTTCAGAAATCTTCATGGAAGCAGGCAGCCTCATCTTTCCCCTAAAGATGCGTCCGTGGACTTGAACCACCAAACTCGTGGTTAGCAGACCAATACGTATCTGATGGTGCCACCGGGGCTCTTCATGGAGAACAAGGGAAGGAAGCCAAAGGGAAGAACTGGGTGTCTTAGTTGGTGCTGCTCTTACAGAAATCCCACAGGGAGAGTGAGTAACAAACCAGTTCATTTTCTCACACTTTAGGTGCCTATCAGCCGGGTCAAGATACCGACTAAGGGGGAGGCTCTCTCTCTGCTGCGGGCTCAGTGGGGGAGGTCCTTGTACCAGAGTGTGGCGTGAGCCCTACCTTCCTCTAGCTCTGCCTGTTCTCTTGCGGGTTTGGTCAGGAGGTTGATTTATTGTAGAACTGGCCAGGCTTGCTGGCCTGATGGCGCCTGGAGGAACACGCAAGCCCCTGGCCCTTGTCATTCTTCGAACCTGGCTCAGTTTTCAGCCAAACAACAGACAGTATGTCTACCTGAGACTCAAACTCCTCAGAAGAATTGGCCGGCCATTTGAGATCCAAAGGGCGGCATTTATCCAAGGACAAAGGTCAGAGGGTTGAAGGGAGAAGGAATGGAAGCAAGGAAACACAAGTGGGAGTGAGAGGAGTGCTGTTGCAGGCGGGGACTGGAACCAGGGGTGTGTAACAAAAGGTGTACGGCAAGTTTTAAGCGCTAAAGAGGGATTTAAGATGCTATTGCTGGGCTGAGCCCCGGTGGCGTAGTGGTTGTGCGCGGGACTGCGGCCCACTGGGACGGAGGTGCAATTCCAGCAGTGGGGCTGGGCCTCCTCCTCCCACCACCAGAGAGCAGTGATGCCCCCCCCCCCCCAAAAAGATGTTATTGCTATCTCATCCACATAACAAAGAGACCCATTCTGAAATGAGGTTATTTTCTAGTTTTACTGAGATACAGTTTCACTTGCCATACAGCTCAATGGTTTATATATAGTAAAAGGGTTGCGTGATCATCATCACAATCCATTTTAGGATATTTTCTTTGTTCGTGCACCCAGTATTATTAGCTCCCCATATCCTCCCCACTTCTCTCACCCTAACCCTAAGGATCACAGTGGATTGTAACTAGAGGTAAAGGGTTAGGGTTAGCACACTTATTCCGGGGCGGTGGGGGAGGGGAACTTAATGCAGACTGTAACAGTGGGGAGGGGAGATAATGATAAGAGCTTGTCAGGGGAGCCAGCCCCAAACAAATCCTCACAGGCCCGGCAGGTGCCATTGTACAGCGATAACGTGCCAAGATTACAGTAAAATTATAGAGAATACGAGAGATGGAAGAGAGAATGAAATCAAGGAGTCAGACCCATTTCATGGTAGCATGCTCACCTTAGCCCCGCTTGGTGGTCCACGTGAAGCTGTGGAAGGTGGGAATAGCAGGAGCGAGAAAGAATTTATTTATTTTGGGGGCATCACTGCCCTCTGGTGGTGGGAGTAGGAGGCCCAGCCTTGCCGCTGGATTTGAACCTTCAACTCAGTGGGCCGCAGTCCCGCGCACAACCGATA
>PVJH01047292.1:0-11392 GCA_004026705.1 Nesogale talazaci
CAGAGCGGGGGTGGGGGGCAGGCGGGAGGGGGCAGGCCCTCACCCGCTGGCTGGCTCGCTCTCCGCAGCCCTGCTATGAGACCGTGAAGGTGTGGCTGCAGGAGAACCTGCTGGCCGTGGCCATCTTCGGGCTGTGCACGGCACTGGTGCAGGTACGGTCTGGGGGCGGGGCCGAGGCGGCAGGGGCACCCCTGCGACCCTCGCCAGCCCCAGGCAGGGCCCGGAGTGCCAAGAGCGCGTGAGGCGGGCGGGGGGTGGGGGCTGCCTGCCGGACTCCTCAGGCCCTCCTCTCCGCCTGCACTGCAGATCCTGGGCCTCACCTTCGCCATGACCATGTACTGCCAGGTGCTAAAGGCCGACACCTACTGCGCATAGCCCCACCCTGCCCTCTGCCAAAGACGCCGCCTAGACCAAGCTGCGCCCCACCCGCCCCAGGGACCTGCTCTGTGCCTGCTGGGTGCTATGTGGGCGCAGGTGGGGCTGGGCCACCCTCCACCCAGCAGTCTGGAGGGAGTGCCCCAGCCTGCGCCCTGGACCAAGAGGACAGCAGCCTGCAGGGGAGGCCACCCGGGTGGGGTGGGAGGGTGGGGGTAGGGGGGCTTTGGCACTTTTTATACTCATGTATCGCCAGAGCAGTGTTGTTACTGGTCCCGAGACCCCTCAGAGCAAGGGGTGGGCCTGAGCGAGACGCAGTCCATGCCAGCCCGCACGGCTGTATCAATAAAGGGTGAGCATAGCCCTCCGCCTCACTGGCCCCCACCTGACCCCATGGGTGCTGACCACCAGCCCCCAGGCCAAGCAGAGGTGTCACCAGCAGACTGCTTCATGAAGCCCCTATCCCAACCTGGAGGCCGAGCCTGGCCTTGGGAGGGTCTCGCTGCCCAAGCCCAGGGCCCTCAGTGCGGGACGCCGACTGTGTACCCCACCCGGCAGCCCTCTTCTCAGCCCGGGGTGGGCAATCAAGCCTTATTCTCTGCTTGCTCCCATCCTCGTTCGTGGCCCTCACTCCTGTCCTGCATGGGAGCTGAGACATCCTGACACCTGTCCTGTGTCTACCATCCCCTCTGCACAGGCCAGGCCGGGCCAACTCCAGGCCAAGGGAGGCTGGGCCTAGGGGACTGACTGCCTGCCAGAGGGACTGGGCACTGGTCTCTGCTTGGAGCTGCCATGGACAGGGCAGTCAAGATGAGGGAGGGCACCTATTGTCCAATGCCCACAGGTCAGCGTGGCCTCAGGGGGCCCTGGATGGAGAGGGGAGGGCACAGCTGGTGGCAGAGACCAGGCCAGGTCAGCAGATTCCAATTTATTTCTCGAAGCTGCAGGTCACCAGATGTCCTGCGGTGGGTAGTGGAGGGCTTGCCCAGCCAGTTCCCAAGGGGTGACTGCCAGCGCTACAGGGCCCTTGGCCCCTAGGCTTTCTCCCCCACCCCTCCACTGCTTCCTGGGTGGGGCTGGGTCCTTGTGACACCCTTACCTAGGGCCTAGCTGGATGGATGTCTGCTGTGGGTCCCAGAGGTTGAGCCCATTGGGTGCCCCTCGGGGAGGGGCTCAGTTGGCAAGTTTGGGGCTCTGAGGACTGCCCCTTGCTTGGGACAGGTGTGCAGCAGGCGGACAGACAGACAGGTGAATGCCAGGTGGCCTTCTAATTGTTCTGCAACTTAGAAATGAGTCCTGGCCAGTCTGTGCTGTCCTGGCCGGGGCCACGTGCTGTCACAGCAGGTCGTAGAAGTAGTCCAGGCCCTGACCCAGCTCCCAGATGGAGAGCCCGACACCCAGCTCCTGGGCCAGGTCCAGCCGCACCTGGACAGACTGGGCAGAGGGAGGCAGTCAGCACCCCACAGCACTCACCCTTCCAGCCCTCCTCTCGGGAAGCCCTGTGGGACCCAGGGTGACTTGAGAGGACTCAGGTCCCTGGCCAGGTCCAGCTTACCTTCAGAGTCGGGTAGAAGACAACATGCTTCCCACCGCGGCTCCTGGAAAAGACAGGCAGCCCTGCACCCCTGGCCCAGCCTGACCGCCCCCGCACTTGCTGCCCCCCAGCACAAGTCCAGGAGGCAGGTGGCTGTGGCCCAGCCAAGAATGCCCTCACAGGACCCCTCCCTGCGGTGGATGCTCACCTCCTGTACTGAGTGTTTTGTCGGAGGCCTGGCTGTCCGGAGCTGCTGCCCACCCCTGCAGGCCTCAGCGCTGCCCCGCAGTGGACGCTCACCTTTTGTACTCGAAGACGTGCTCGGCGGCCTGGCCATCCCACATGAGCTGTGGCCTGTGCTCCTTCAGCATCTGGATGTACCTGTGGGAGACAGCGTCGGGGGCAGCCCCCTCAGGGAGGGGTTTCTCCACGAGCTCCAGGGTTGGGGTTCCTGAGGTCCCCCGCCTCACCCATCCGCATCCTTCCCTAAGGGGTACTTGCTCCCCCAGACAGTGGACCAGTGCCCAGCCAGGACCCTGGACGCATCCACTGCCCACACACTGGAGTAGCCGCCGCTGGTGACCTCATAGCACAGGACACAGAGCAGGGGTCTGAGGCTTGTGGACCCTCCCCAGGTCTTCCCTGCTTTCCCTCTGTGATTCAGTGTCTGGCTTCACTCACAGTGGGAATCACAGCCTGGGGGCCCTGTGTGTCTGGGGGTGGGGGGCAAGAGAGGCTGTCAGCTAGCACCCCCGTGCACCTGTCCCCCCGCCTCCCTCTGGAGTCCGACCACACACTCTTGGGGGTCATAGAGGCCCTAAGGAAGGAGCACACAGCTTGGCACTGCCCTGTTCCACGCAGGGGAGCAGGAGGTCAGCTGGCAGGGGAGGGGGTGTCTTCCTCCACGGGGGACAGGAAGATGGAGCCCCTTCTGTAGGGCTGTCAGGGTAGAGCCCCCAGGAGGAGAAGATGCACCCCTGGGTGAGAACCACACAGCCCTGGCTCCTCTGCCAGTCGCTGCCCTGAGGATGCCCATAGCAGCTGGGGGCTCCTCAGGATGGTGGGGCAGCTCTCCCCACCCGGAGCTGCAGGGCCCCATTCGGCTGCCGCCACGCAAGCTGACTCCAGACACTAGCTGCCGTGACTGCTAGCTGCCGGCTGCCCCGCGCCTGCTGAGCTGACACCCTGCCCCTGCAAGGTGAGGGTGGCAGCCAGTCCCTCAGCAGGACTGGGGCACGAGTGCCTCTCCTGCTGCCTCGGCAGACACGCCCCCGGCCCCTGTTCCCACACCAGGAGCACACCCTCTTCCCATCCTTAGAGTGGTGTGTCGCCCAGGGACAAAGCATTCCTATCCGATGCCACCTTTGCTGCACGCGGGGTGCCCAGCGTTGCTGCCCCCAGACCCCCACTGTTGTCCCTCACCTGCTCCCCACGACGGGCTCCCGGGCGTCCCTGGAGGCCGAGTAGTCCACGCCGTAGAAGTTGAGGCCCAGGAGGATCTTACTCCGCCACTTCGACTTGGGGTCCAGGACCTGGATGCAGGCTCGCACCCAGGACAGAGGTGCGTTGGGGCCGGGCCTGCAGGTGATGCGGGCTCAGCCTGACCCCGGACTGTGACTGTGACCGGGGCCCCCCATGCCTGACCCACACTCACTGCTGGGCTGTGGAGTAGTCGTAGGTCATGAGGCTGAAGCCGTCCAGCACTGGGGCCAGCTGCTCGAACTCCTGCTGTGTGAACATGCCCAGCTGGTGTGTCCTGCGACAATGGACAGCGGGCACAATGGCGGTCAGCTCGGGTCTGTGAAGGACTCAGTGCTCCCACCACCCTGGACACAATCGAGGACATGTGGGGCATGTATACACACCTGAGGAAACATGCTCACCCAACATCCTCACAAGGACACAGACACACGTGAGGACACACAGCTAAAGGCACACAGATGTGTACATACACAAAAGGCAAGAACACGTACACAGACACCGATGGAGTATGCACTGCTTTGTGAAGGGCACGCATACTCACCCGGATCTAAGGGAACCAGCTCTAAGATCCAGCTCCCCAGAGGCACAGGGAGGCACCCCACAGGGTCACATCCTCTCACCCGCTTGAGGTCATGCAGGGACCACACTGTTGCCAACCCCTCGGGCCTGCTGGCCCCACCCTTGGAGCAGGGCATCTATGGCAGGGGCCCCAGGTACATCATCCACTAAGCCCGGCTGTGGGCAGGGGGTGGGGAGGGTGTGTGTATGTGTGTGCGTGTGTGTACATATGTCTGCATGTCTATATGTGTGTGTGGTGTGAGGGCTTCCTGGACACCGGGCCACCTCCCTGACAGCACTGTCCTGGGACCAGGTGGAGGTGGGGTACGTGACCTTTGTCACAACCCTGTAGTTGTGGGGGTCGGAGGGTACAGAACAGAACCTACTGCGGGGGGTGGGGGAGGGAGGGTCAGCTTTCCCGAGGCTGCTTCTGGGCATGACTCAGCCTTCCGGTCACTCCCCCTCCCCAGGAGCCTCGCTTACTGAGGGGTGGGGGAGCTGGGGACTAAATGAGTGCAGCAACACGTGCCCCAGGAGGGCAGTGCTCTGGGCCACAGGGCTGAGAAGAAGCTGTCCGGACAGGAATGCATCCTGAGCATCTCTGAGCCCGGGCTCGGGAAGGTGAGCACCGTCCGTCTGCGGGTTGTGTGTGGCGGGGTGCCCGAGGGCTGTGGGCCGGGCATGGGTCCGCGTGGGAGGCTGGGGGTGGCTCTGGCCTCTGCCTCACTGGGCAGATGGTGATGAGGAGGGGCCCCTGGCCCTGTTGCATGTCTTCACTCTCGGGGAAGATGGGGGGCACCCCAGGCACCTCCTGGGCTGAGCACGCTGAGAATGAGGGCCTGCGAGTTCTGCCTCCACTTCCCAGTGTTCCGGGGGCCCTGGATAAGCAGGGGTCCCCAGCACTGCCTGCACCAAAGGCAATGTCCCCTGGTCATCACCAGCCCTCTCCGTGACCCACTTCCTGGGACAGATGGATGAGCGTGGGCCCAGTCATGCCCCCTGCTGGGTCTGCCTGTGGAATACCCCACCCACCCAGTGAGGTGGATGCCTCAGGGAGCCCTCTCTCTGGGATAGCCCCCCTCCCTGGCCAAGCCCCACCCACCAGTACTCACCCTGGCGTGACAGCCGGCGGGACGGCCAGCAGGAGGAGCAGGTGGGCCTGCTGCAGTGTCTCTGCCATGTGGGTCAGCATGTGGACCAGGCCCCTGCTGACAGGCACGCAGTCAGGCCCCAGCCCGGAGCAATGGCACCCACACTCGGAGTGGGGCGTGGGGGGCTGAGAGGTGAGCCTTGGGGCCCTCATGCCCAGTTGGGACCACACAGGGCGGGGGTGGGGGGTGGGGGTTTGCCTTTGGTTTGTAGTCCATAGGACCTTCCCACCCGGAAGTCCAGAGTCACCCACTGCCCTGGTGGGCAGACAGTCCCCTGACTCCGGCTCAGGCTGAACCAGTCCCTCCCTGCCCGACCCCCACTCACGCCTGTTTCTGGCCCAACAGCTGGCTCCAGACCTCCACCACGAAGCCATCAAAGTGCTGGTTCTGAAAGGGCCAGGCACAGGTCAAGGACCCAGTGCTGCCACTACCCTAGGCCTCCCACCCCTGCCTGCCCTCAGCACCCCGGCCTCCCTCCCCTGAGCGTCCTGACACTCAATGCAAGCAGGTGGTAGGCAGACCCAGCCAGTCTCACCTTGGCGACCTGGACCAGGGTCTTGCCGAGCTCTTCAATCTCATCCTCGCTGTCGACGACGTTCCTGAAGTCCTCCAGGGTCCAGTCCTCGAACAGAAGTCGAGGCACTGGGGGCAGACAGGGAGGTCATCGGTCACGCAGCCTGCTCCGGGCCTGCAGAGGGGCCATGCTCACAGAGCAGCTGTGCCAAGGACCTCACCCTGCGGGGTGGCCCCACTGGGTCCCCGGCCTCCCTCCAGGACAGCGGTTGGTAAGATCCAATTCACCAGGGCTCTGCCTGCATGACACCTCCCACGTGGTTCCATCCTGAGCCCCTGGGCCCTGTGGCTGGCCCAGCTCCCCACCTCACCAGGGCCACGAAGACGGGGCTGCCGAGGACACAGACGCCCGGCGGGCGTGGGCAGGCAGGGCCGGACCCGAGGGGGCTGCCGGTCACCAGCCAACTCACCGATGCGCAGGCCTTTGGAGCTCTTCCGGACTGCTCGCATCCACCCTAAGGATGGACAGGACGGACACAAGGACGCTGCGTCATGCCGGGAGCCCTCCGGCCCCCTTCCTCCCACTCAACTCCCTAGTGTCCTGAGCTTCTCTCTGTGCTGGATAACACAGACCCGGGCAGGGCAGCTCAGGCCTTCTTCCCGCAGCCCGACCGCTGCCTGGACCTGGGCCATTTAGTGCCCAGGGGCTGCCTGGACCTGGGCCATGTTAGTGCCCAGGGGCTCCCTCAGCCGAGACTCTGGGGTCCGTCTCCAGATGGTGTCCCCTATCCCTACATGCCCTCAGGACAGCAGCCCTGGCCCCGGTCTCCCCATGCCCTGGGCACCTCCCTCTTGCCCAGGGCCCAATGCCTGCTGCTCACACCCCTGGGAGGGGCCCCGCAGCCCTGCCCACTGTGACCCTGGGGACATCCTCCCACAGACTCCGCCACAGGCCGGCCCACGCCCATTGCTCTGGGCCCGGAGGGAGGAGGGAGGACCTTGGTCCACGTCGTGGAGGCCGGACACCTCAAACAGCTCCCGGCCACGGCGCTTCAGCTGCAGCCAGACGGGCGACACCCGCGTGAACTTGCCCCCAAACGTCTTGGCCACGTCGTAGCCGTGGCTGTTCCACTGGGGAGGGGTGTGATGCAGGCGAGGTGAGCGCGGGCCCGGGCAATCCCCCGTCTTCCCCAGGAGGGCCTCCGTGCTGCCCACCGGAGACTCAGGGAGCGTGCACCCACCCCAGGCCCGCCTGCCTCCGTCCCCCCAGCACCTCCACCGGATGCTCGCCTCAGTCTCTGGGCCGCATCTCACCCCCAATGTCACGCCTGCTGGATGCCCGTCTCACCGGGGTGACGTAGCCCAGCACGGGCCCCTGGAAGTGCCTCTCACGGGCCTGGGCGGCACAGTAGCTGCGGTGCTCCAGAACCACGTCCTCGGCCCGGGGGGCCGTCACTACGAGGCCGCGCGCCTGCACAGGCCTGTCTGCCAGCTGTGTCTGGGGGCAGAGGAGGCCATGTGGTCACTGCCAGCCGAGGACCCCTCTCTGACCACCCAGTCGTTGCCTGGGAACCAGCACCAAGCAGGCCCAGCAGAGGAGACCCTGCAGAGGTCAATGGGGACACGGCGGGCCCAGGGGGACTGAGGTGGGGATTGGGGCGGACGCTGATAGGGTGGGGGTACGTGCAGGGTGGGGATGCAGATGGGCCAGAGGCACAGGTGGGGTGGAGGGACACTCGGGCAGGGTAAGGCCCGGACAAGATGTGGACACAGGTGTGGGGATGAAGGAGTGAGCGGACCGGCAGCAGATGGAGCGGTTGAGGGGGAACGCCCACTGGGAGCCCCACCTTCTCGAGCAGCGTCTTTGTGGCAGCTTTCTTGGCATCCGACTTGGACAGGGTTGTGTGCACGAAACCGCAGGCCAGGGCCAGCCCCAGCATGCCCAAGACAATCCTCATGGCGGGCAGGCCCAGGGGAGGTGGAGTGCGGTGTCCAGGGTGCTGCGGAGAGAGCACCCAGCTGGTGGAGCCCCTGGCCACGGTCACAGCAGGCCAGCTCTGCAAAGCCCCACCCAGCATCTCCTGGGGGTCCACTGGCCCTGCCTGGCACCCAGGAAGGGACCTTGCCACCTGACCCCTGACCCCTACAGAAAGCATGGGAGGAAACTGGATTCCACATGTGGTTGCACGGTGGGGGTGGGGTGGGGTGAGCCTGTCACGGGAGCACAGCAGCGTTTGTGTCTGTGTCACAATTCACACCCGTGCCCACACGCAGTCACTTCCTATCCCTGCCACCATTCATGTCCACAGGCATGTTCCCCGTCCACACCAACGCACACATTGTGTGTCCACGTTGCACGCCCACATATCATGTCCCAGGGCATGTTTTACATCCACACCCATGTGCCCACATTCGTGTCCCTGTGTCATGTCCACGGATGTGTTTCATGTCTATTCCCATGTTCCATTTAGAAACATGAGTGCACAGAAGGCAAGCTCAAGACCTAGACACTAGGCGCACACATGTGGCGTGGCAAGGGCTCCCAGTGTGATCTGTGCAGGCGCACCCATGTGTGCTCTGGCCCGCAGTGCGGAGGTGCTGGCGAAAGCTGGAGGAGCGGGAAACAGACACGCGGGAGGAGTTGGGGAAAGGACACCACACCGTGGAGCTGTTCTCAGAGACAGACCAGCGGGGATCTGCTCTGGAAACCCGTGCCCAAGCCACACGGAGGGAGAGGGTAGCCTGCCCAGGCAGGGGCAGGTGAGCGACGCTAAAGCAAACCTGGTTCCCACTGGGGGCTGTAAGGGTGAGGGCCAAACCCTGCAGGCTAGTGGTCCGCTCTGTCCAGCTGCTTCCTGGTGGACGGATGGGCGGGAGCTCCACCTGCTCTGACCAAGAGCCCTCACTGGGTGGCCTGGCCAGCAGTCACATCCCCGAGGTGCCATGGTCACTACTGGTCAGTTGTTCCTGAGCAGGCCAGGGACAGGAAGACCTGGCTGTGATGGCCTTTCATTTTCCTCCAGGGACACAGGCCAGCATCAGACTTACAGGGACCAGAGGGCGCTCCTGAGTACTGGCCGGGTCTGTCAGGAGCTGCAGGGCTCAGGTCCAGAGCCCAGCACTGAGGGATGGCCAGCAAAGCCAGCCCATATGTCTGAGTGAGGTCCCTGGTAGAAATGTGTCAGAGGATCTCGGCATACATGCTTTTGAGCACATGCATGTGGCATGTCACATATGTGGTGCCACACACAGGCAATGTGTGCATGCTGGTGCACAGGTGCATGTGACATGTGGTGCACTTATATGCATGAGGTGTGTGACACGTTCTGCGCAATGTTTAGACATGTAGTTTTATATGCATGCACATGTGCATGCATGTGTGGAGGTATGCATGCCCTCAGGTGTGCACATGGCCATGTGGGGTGGGCATACACCATATATATATGAAACACGTGACACATATGTGCAGACACTGCAGACAAGTGACATATCCATGCCTATGTATGGATATGTGTAGGATATGGTCATGCATGTATAGACTGCATGCTTGTGGTATGTGGGCATGTGTGGACTCTGAACAAGCATGTGGTATGTTCCTGTGATATGTGGTACACGGACAAAGGCGTGGACACTACAGATATGTGGCATATCTGTCTATGTACAGTATGCACATACATGTGCGTGAACACTGTGCAGGTGTGTGTGGTGTATCTGATGTGCATGTGGCATGCAGCTACACATGTGGGCACCGGGGGAGCAAGTGTGCATGTGATGTATGTGGTATATGGACACTGTGCGGGTGTGCGGTATGCATACCTGTACCTGTGCCTATGTGGGCTGTGTGGGCATGCACGTGTGGACGTGCAGGATGCGTGTGTGTGATGTGTTTGCTGTGTGCAAACATCTGTAGACAGAGTGGCCCAGGGTTTCTGACTCGACTTGAGGCATGGATTTCTCCTGTGTGCCATCTCTTGAAGAGCTGGCTGGTGGCTCTCATTTAATTGACTTCACCCCTCAGTAACTCACAGTTGGGGACAGGGACCTGCGCACCCTCCAGTCACTGGTCCAAGGAGAGTGACTTTGCAGTTAAGTGCTGCTGCCAGAGGAACCAGATGGTGCCCAGCTACCACCACACAGTGCTTTTGAAAGGACCACATTGGTGGGTCTTGGGAAGAGTGGAAGAAAAATGTGGAACCCCTCCCCCCTTCCCTCCCAAATCATGAGAGAGACCAGGCTGACAGGTCAGTCGGAGGCAGATGGCACTCCTGAGGGTACGGCCCTGGTCACCCTTCAGGCCTAGAATGGAACTCTGGTAGCTCATGTCACAGTCATCAAGCACATACGGGTAGAGGGTTACCCCACGACAGAGGGTTAGGGCTGGGGGAGGAATGGAAACAGGAAGCGCTGGACAGCTAGGGGCTGCAACAGAGGACTTGAGATGGTTTCCACACAACTGAGGACTTTCTCTACTCTCACCTCAGGGCGGAGTTTTTCAGAAAAGCAGCTGTCCTGGTGCTGGCACACCATCCCCTCCACCGCAAGGCTCCACTGGACCCCCGACAAGGGGCGGCATGGCATGTCACATGCTGCTTTACGGCAGGTGTCGCACCTGCAGTGCAGGTGCGGGTCACTCCACCCTGTGAGCGCAGGGCAGCCACAGCCCAGGGCCCCCAGGCCCCCGTATAACTACACTGCCCTGTGGCTCATCCCTGCGCCACCAGGTCCCAGGATCACCCACCGGTTCCCCATCCCGAGCAGCCTGGCCAGTTGGGTCTGTAGGAGGCCCAAGGGTCACACTGATCACTTGCACACACACGGCCCACCATTCACCCACAATTGCTCCTCTCCCAGGGACAAGCCCCTCTGCCAGTCTGTGCACATGCTGACCCCTGTCCGTCCCTCTGTCCCCCTTGGGGACACACTCGTTCCCGGCTCTCACTCTGCCAGCGCACTCGGCACACTTGTCTGTGCTCTCGCACACCCGTCCACGCTCACGTGTGCACATCCATAACTGCCCACACGCACACCCGCAGCTGTCCACGCGCTTGTACACACACACACACACACACACGTCCCCTCTCGCTGGGCCCATTAACTGACGCCCCCCTCGCTGTGGTCCACGTCCGCTGTCCTCTCACGCGCACAGTCGACTCCCTCCCGCCATCTCGCCGCCCAGCGCCCGTCGCGGAGGGGGAGGGACGCGGGACGCAGAAGGTCCCGGGCCGGCCGCTGCGGAGCCGCTCACCTTCGCAGCCGGTCGGCCGGCCGGACCACCCTCAAGCACGGCCGGAAGACGCGCTTGAGCAGCCGGAAGTCCCGCCCACAAGCCGGACGCCGCCGCTCACGGCGCCACGCCAGCCTCCGCGCGGGGCACGCTCGGAGCCGGGCCTGGGGGCGGGAGCGTCTGGGGGCGTGTCCTGGCGGCGGGGCGGGGCCGGGGAAGCCGCAGCCCCGCGGGGCCCCGCCCTGCGCCGCTGGCGTTCGCGCCCGGGAGAGGTGGAGCGGGTTCCCGGCACGGACGCCTGCGCTGGACGCGGGGCTGGCGGGGACCCCGGGCGTGGCGCGAGACACGGCCTGCTTCCCCCCGCCCCCCGCCCCCGCGAGCAGACAGGATCTTGCGGCTCGGCCCCTGCAAGGAAGAGGGCATGGCTCCGAAGGACAGAGGCAGCACCGCGGGGGGCTTTAGCCCAGAGGCACCCGTGATGGGAGCTGCAGACCCACTGCCCCCCTGCAGCAGCTTCCGGCCGCAACCGCCGACGGACACCCCCCCCCCATCCTC
>PVJH01047293.1:0-11379 GCA_004026705.1 Nesogale talazaci
CATCACTGCCCTGGTGGGAGTAGGAAGCCCAGCCTTGTTACTGGAGAGCTGCTGCTGGATTTGAACTGTCAACCCTGGGGGCCGCAGTCCCGCACACAACCACTACACCACCAGGGCTCAGCCTAAGAGAGAGTTTTATAACCAAGGGTAATGTATATTAATAAAACATCCCAGCCCAGTTCAGATCAAGTCCAAAAGTTAGATATTAGCCCATAAATCAGACATTTGCCCATATGTCCATTAGTAATCCACAAATTCTTCTACAGACTCACAAACACATGCAATGATGCCAAAAGGAGAATGATCACATGCCGCTAGGTAGAAGATCTTGTGAAAGCATCTCTCAGTGCTGGCGTGGCCCTCCAGCCCCAGGACTCTGGCTACCACCAGTTGACTCCATGTGACTTGTCCACAAGACTGTGAAGCAGAGAGAGTGTATGTCCCACTTCTAGGGAAGAAGACAGGAGTTCCCAGAATCCTCAAGAGGAAACCATGCCCACACAGTGGCATCACTGGCTATGACCTGATTGACAGGCTAGATTCCACTCTTTAACATTCAAGCTGACAGGTGCTTATGTAATTGCCACAGGGTCCCAGCTACCAACACCATCATCCCTATTCCACAGGGGGATTTGCCAACAGTGACATCTTCCAGATACCCATCATCCAAGGCTGTGATAGTCAGGATGGGGATCATCTGGTCCTCAGGCCATGTAAGGTCTGAGAAATCATCCATAGCAGCTAATATCTCATGCTTCACCCAAGAGTAACAGTTCCAGTCATCATATTAGAGGTGAGTTAATCAAATGCATGACCAATAAGATCTTCAAATGAAGTCATAAATATTCAACTGACTCTTGGCTGAAACAAAATACTTCATCTCTGCTCTCATTCATGCCTGGGGCCTCTAGGAAGGTGCACTCAAGCAGCAGAAATATAAACTTGCAGAAAAGGGATGATGGAGCTTTCTCCAAATATTAAGAAGCTTTTTGTGTCTGGTGCTGGTAGGTTGTATTGGTGATCAAACTGAGGAGCAGACAGGGCCTGGGTGGAGCAGAGAATACTTACTCCTTCTCAACAGGGCAGTGCTATTCACCTAAGGTCAGAAGGCAGAACCATTGTTGCCAGGTCTTCCTGTTTCCAAGAGAAGTAAAAGGGAAGTAGAAGAGCTGACCAGAAAATGCCAAAGGACAGCTTGGGAAGGCAAAGTCAAGTATTATAATGAAATAGGCAAAGACCTAGAGTTAGAAAACCTAATAGGGATATGTATTAGTCTGGGTAAACTACAGAAACAAATCCAGACATATGGACATAAGGAAAAGGTTTATATACGAGAGGACTGGGACATTGAGAAAGCATCCCAGCCCAGCCCAGTTCAAAGTCTTAAGTCCGATATTAGCCCATATGCCCGATACCAGTCTATAAAGTCTCCTTCTGACTCACGATGTCACAGGCCAGTGGGTGCAGAGTCCCGGCACTGGCAGGGGTCCCCCCCATGGCTCCTCACTTCCAGGGCTCAGGGTCTATCAATAGCATCCAGTGGTGGCAGAAGCAACTCAGCGCTGGCAGGGGTCTCCAGGTGGCCTCTTCAACTTCAGAGGTTTGGTTCCATCAGGACAAGGCCATGTGGCTTCTCCTCCAGCTCCCTCAGCCTCTTGGACACTGCCATCTTGTCTTGTTTGTACTTCGTTGTCTCTAAGACGAACTCCCAATAACTGGGGAGATAACGTCTCATCTCCATGAGGAAAATATCGTGAGATTTCCTAAAAGTCTCAGGAGAAAGCCATGTCCACACAGAGGAGTCATTGGCTACTCAATGGCTATCTTCAAATTAACAGGCTAGACTCCACCCCTACAGCTCCATCATGAAATTAACATAAGCATATGACCGCCACAGAAGAACATGTTTAGCTAGTTCAGCTTAGCAATCAGCTTAGCATATCTCGAGAAGAAAGTACTGAAGAAAACTTCAAGTCCTGAGCTGCAGTCTTGAAGGAATCTACGGGCAAAATATTGACCTCCGCACGATGCAGCAAAAAAAGATGGAAAGATTTTGAGAATGAGGAGGGCAACCAATGAACTAACGTGCTTGACATGCAATGTATGTGTGTATGGATTGTGATAAGAGTGGTACGAGCCCCCAGTAAAATGATTTTTTTTTAAAAATGGAAAGAATGCAGAGAAAAATAATGCATCCAACCATTTCAAGAAGCAGTGTACGATCAAGAATGTATGGCACTCGAGGAAAGTTCAAGCTGCATGGAAGGCATTGATAATCACACCAGTTTCCAGGAATTGGTGAAGTACCAATCGAGAGGGGCCAACAAAGTGAGGTGAACCTGGAAGCACTCCCTCATCTGGGCCATGAAACATGGAAGGCAGCTACGTGGCCAACCCGCTGTATGGTGCCCATCCAAAGAAAGGCTGCCACTATAGAATATAGTAATCATTGTGAGGTATCGTTACTATCACATGAAGTAAAGTTATGCTGAAGATTACTTTTAAAGGGCTGTCACAGTATTTTGACAGGTAGCTTCCAGCAATTCCAACCAGATTTAGAAGAGCACGTGGAACTAGGGCTATCATTGCGGATATCCGCTGAGTCCTGGGTGAAAGAGGAGAATACCAGAAAGTTGTTTACTTGTGTTTTATCTACTATGCAAAGACATTTGACTGTGTAGGTCCTAAAAGAAAGACAACTGTGGACGATATTAAGAAGAATGGGAACTCCAGAACACTTCCTTGTGCTCATGTAAACATGAACACAGACCAAGAGAATTGTACAACATTGCTTGATATGACTGTGTTATTGAATGGTCTGATGCCTTAATAAAATGGTTTGAATAAAAGTAATAAAGTGGTTTCAAAATTTAAAAGCAAATGAGAGAAAGAGAGAGAGAGAGGGGGGGGGGAGAGAGAGAGAGAGAGAGAGAGAAAGAGAGAGTCATTTGAACAGAAGAAGGGCTTTTGGAATGGTTTAAAACCAGAAAATGTGTCTGCCAGAACTGTCTCCTTTCTCCATAGTTATTCCATCCATTTGCTGAGCAAATAATCTGAGAAGCCTGACTAGATGAAGAAGACCATGCCATCAGAATCAGAGGAAGGCGCATTAATAATGTGTGACATGCAGGCAATTCAACATGCTTGCTGACCCTGAAGAAGACTTGAAGCATTTATCTATTGATGAAGATCAAACACTCCAGCCTTCAGTACGGGTCACTCCTCAACATACAAAAGAACAAAAATCTTCAGAACTGTGTTGATCAGCACCATCACAATAAACAGGGAAAGGATTTTACTTGACTTGGACTCACAATGAACTCCCATGGAGGCAGCAGTCAGAGAATCCAGCCGCCTAGCACATTGTGCAGATCAGCTGCACCCTGCTCATGCGAGTGTTAACGAGCAAGACATATCACTTTCAGGACTAAGGTGTACCGACCAAAGCCATGTATTTTCAGTCGTTTCATGTGGCTGGTCAGTAGTTCAAACCCATCAGTTGGTCATTACGGGAAGGTGAGACTTTCTGCTTCCCTGAAGATTTATAGTCATGCACATCCATGGGAGCAGTTATAAATTGCCTGATAAGGTCACTGTGAGTTGCAACCAACTCAATGGCAGGGGCTTTTATTTAGGCCAGAAGTGCTTAACCTATGGGCTGCAACCCCTTTTGGGGTCAAACGACCCTTTCACAGGGGTCACAATGCATCCTGCATATCAGCTATTTACACAGCGCTTCATAACACTAGCAAAATGATGGTTATGAAGTAGTAACGAAAATAATTTTATGACCCCAAAATAACTTTATGACCCCAGGTGCTATATCTTTTGATAGCCGGGCACCATCAGCTTTCTTCATCACATTTGCTTAAGCACACATTTGTCTTCAACGATCGTATCAGGAAGGTGGGCACACAATGATATGATTTTTTTTGTTGTTGTTCTTTGATGCCTGGTAATTGATCCCTTTGATACCTCATGGTTACACAGGTTGGTGTGCTTCTTTCGTGTGGACTTTTTTGTTTCTGAGTCTGAAGGTAAAGAAGCGGCCATCTAGCTGAGAAGCAACAAAACCCACATGGAAAAAGCTCACCAGCCTGTGTGACCACGAGATGTCAAAGGGATTAGCCATCAAAGAACTAAAAATTATAGCACTATAAATGAGGGGAAGTACAGATTGGGCACCCAAAGTTCATGTATAGGTAACGTGACAGAAGGGTCGCAGGGAGGAGATGAGCCAGTCAGGTACAGTGTAGCAACAAGGAAGCATGCAACTTTCCTCTAGTTCTTAAGTGCTTTCTTTTCCACCTCCCCCCACTATCATGATCCTAATTCTACCTTACAAATCCAGGTAGACCAGAGGATGTACACTGGTACAGATAGGAACTGGAAACATGGGGAATCCATGACAGATGATCCTTTTAGGACCAGCGGTGAGAGTGGTGATACTGGAAGGGTGGAGGGAGGGTGGGGCAGAAAGGGATAACCGATGATAAGAATCTACATATAACCTCCTCCTGGGATATGGACAACATGGAAGTGGTGAAGAGTGACATCAGACAGCATACGCTATGACAAAATAATAATAATAATTTCTAAATTATTGAGGGTTCCTGAGGGAGGGGGATGCAGGGATGGAGGGGAAATATGAGGAGCTAATACCAAGGCCTTAAGGAGAAAGCAAATGTTTTGAGAATGATGAGGGCAACTAATGTACAAGTGTGCTTGGCATACAATAGATGGATGGATGGATTGTGATAAAAGTTGTATGAGTTCCCAATAAAATGATTTTAAAATAAAGAAAATAATTTGATGGTTGAGGGCTACAGTATGTATGAAAGGGTGGTGGCATGAGGAAGGTTGAGAACCACTGATTTGGGCTTTTAGTCTCATGGGAGTGAAAGCGGGACAATTAGTAAGAAAACAGGAGCCAGATCAATACATTTGCAGTATGGTGTTGGCAAAGAATATTGACATTACCATGAAAGGCCAGGAGACCAAACATATCTCTTTTGGAGGACGCATAGCCAGAATGTTCTTTAGAAGCAGAGCTGGCGAGGCTTTGTCTCACGGACTTTGGACATGCGATCAGGGGGATCAGACTCTGGAGGAGAGCAGCATACTTAGTAGTGCAGAGACTCAGTGGCAAAGAAAGCCCTGAGAGATGGATTGTCACAGGAGCCTCAGCAATGCGCTCCCACACATGAGCAGTTGTGAGCGTGGAACGGGACCGGGTTGGGGGTTTGTCCTGTTATATAGGCTTTCTGTGGAGTCCAGCCTGCTCCACGGGATCTAATGACAAGGAAACCTAGATGTTCTGTGAAAGGCAAGGTCTTGATTTCTAAATCGTGACTAGTATTGTGGTCTGAAATATGAAAATAGAACGTGGGCCAAACCAAACACCTCTCCAGACTGAACGTGACCCCCAAGCCTCCAGCCTGTGACCTCTGGAAAGGTCTAGAATCGTTTTGCTGCTCGAAGGAATGTTACTGGGGGCCAAAAGGGCCTTGTCTAAACACGGAGTATGTCTGGGAATACTGTCTCCGCCTGGTGTGTGGGTGGGGTGGGCTGCCCTCTGGGGCAGGGTATTTCTGGATCACCACCTGCGTCCAGGTATTCCTTAACTGGAGGCTCAGCTCTCAGACAGTCGGCTTTCTCTCCTGTTGAATGCTGAGTGCACTTGGCTTCCTTCTCCATCAATCTGCCTGTACTGACAATCAGTACAGGACACTGCAGGGGACTGGTGGGTGGAAGCGATGGAGAGATGGCTCCCTAGGGGGCAAAAGAGGCAAGAGAAATTAGGGGTGGGGGGACCTGGAGGCTAACTTGACTTGCTTCATCATTTTCATCTTGACTTAAGTCAGTGGTTCTCAACCATCCTCATGCTGCGGCCCTTTCATAGTGTTCCTCATGTTGTGGTGACCCCCAACCATAACATTATTTTCACTGCTACTTCATCACTGTAATTTTGCTACTGTTATGAATCATCATGTCAATAACTGATAGGCAGGATGTGTTCTCATGGTTACAAATTGAACATAATGAAAAAGCATGATTAATCATAAAACACTATGTAATTATATATTGTGAAATATTTATGTGTTTTCCCAGGGCCTTAGGGGACCCCTGTGAAAGGGTTGTTGGGCCCCCAAAGGGGTCACAAACTGCAGGTTGAGAATCCTCCCAGCCAACCTCCAACATATGTATGATCCTGACTTTTTCCCAGCACCGTTCGGGACAGTTCAGTGAGCCCCGAGCCAAGGAGGGAACTTTCAGCTGGGTGTTGGGAGAAGGTATGTGGAACCCTTTGAAGAACTGCTCTCGCCAGTCAGCTAAGGATGCATCCTGTGGTGAAGGGAGGACTTCTTACTGACCCTGCCTGCTCCACTTCTTCCTCCTTTCAAGCAGGATCTGCTAATGGAGTCTTGCACACACTCACGCCCACAGTCTGGTTGGGCATCGGGGCTGCACCTGGCAGGCTGCCATGGCCAACGTGACTGATCAAAACACTTCCCACTCACTGTCTGTACAAGGAGACGATCCTGCAAACACCTGTCCCACGGAGGGACCGAGACACCCCAGAGATGTTTGAAATCCCTGTGTTGACCCCAAACTTCATTACCCTGGAGGCAATGGGACATTTGTCCAGTGGCAGACACAGCAGGGCTCTGGGGCCTTGGACAGGCTTCAGTTGAGGCTGCCTGGGCACAGAGTGCAGATGGGTGTCCACAGCGGAGGGGGCACTTCTCTTCCTGGAAAAGGTGGTTCTTACCAGCAAAGGTCACCGAACACTTCTTTGACACCCCCCCCTCTGCAACAAGTCACAAGTGTTTTTCTCTGGGAGAATGCACCTCATGCCATGTTTGAATGGCATTCTTTTGCTTTGTTTTGCAGGAAAGGGAGTTAGTGATTGTGTTAGTCCAGGTAGACTAGAGAAACAAATTCATAGACACTCATATGTGTATAAAAAAAGAATTTTATATACAAGAGCAACTGTACATTAAGAAAACATCCCAGCCCAGTCCAGTCCAAGGTCATAAGTCTGATATTAGTCCATATGTCTGATATCAGTCTATAAACTCTTCTTTGGACTCATGAAACACATGTCTTTGGGTCCAGTGGTGTTGTAAGCATCTCAGAGCTGGCAGGGGTCTCCAAGTGGCTCCTCTGGCTTCAAAGATCTGGTTGTGTCCATGTGGCTTGTCTGACTCAGAGCACTAGGGTAGCTCTATATGTAAGGTGACAAAATTTTAACTGAGACACAATTGACCTGTGGTGGGGCGTGGGATTCTTGATTAAAAATTTGATCTATATGGAGCAACAAAAATGCTCATAGAATGCAAAAATAGTATTGCAATATATTTATTTTAATCTTAAAATGCCTTGGGACATTGTTAAATTGTTAAAAAGCAGGACGTCAGGTGGCTTTATCTTTATGACTTCTCCTCAGGGGTGTCTTGCAGAAAGTGAGCCTTGTCAGTAGAGAATCTCCACATGAGTGTTGTCAAGAGAAAGTCTCCAGTGAAGGGAACCGAAAGAGACAGTGTCTCCGCCTCCAAGAAGGAATTAGAGATCTCAGAATTCTCAGGAGAAGGCCACGCCCACACAGAGGTCTCATTGGCTATCTCCAGAGTGACAGGCTAGACTCCACCCCTACACTCTTAATCCTCGAATGGACACCAGAGTAGGTGACCGCCACACTGATCAAAGAAAGAGACACTTTAAGGCTTGTGAAGAAGAAGAGCCGGGATACTTGTAGAGTGCAATCCCGGCTCCCTTGATCAATAGGTTTCTGAGAGCTTAAAATGCCCTGGTGTTGTGGTAGGTCAAACGGTGGGTGGGATGTGGGCTGCTGATGGCAAGGTCGGTGGTTCACACCCATGAGTCTCTCCACAGGACAAAGACGAGGCTGTCTGCTCCCATAAACACAGGGGCTGTCTCAGAAACCCCAGGGAGCAGTTCTCCTCTGTCCCTTGAAGTCCCTATGCTCCAGAATCGGTTCAATGACATTGGGTTTGGCTTGGAGTTTGGCACAGTGGGGGTGGGGCTGGGAGCATCGTGACTCCCTGCTTGGGGCTGACACATGTCAGCGACTAGTGGGAAAAGGTGCTAAGATACCTTCAGCCTCTTTCGACACTGTTTGCCAATGATTTTAACCCAGGCCCAGGCTCTGCGCTTGCTGATGAGGCTGGTATGGTGGGCTGGCAAGGCATTCTGGGAAGCTGCTCTCGTCCTGTTTCTTAGCTACTGCTTCTGGGCAGTCATATGACGGCACGGTTGCCATGGAAATTATCAGAGTGCAGTGGATTGTCCAAAAGTTGAACTTGCATCTGACAAGTCAAATTTGTCAGTGGAGGGGGAAAGTAAAGAGGGTTCTGCTCTCTCCAGGAGAGATTTCTTTGACTCCTCTACTGTGCCACTGGGCTGCCTTGCCCCACGTTGCGGTCCCGAGGCGCAGAACGAAAGGTGGTCTGCATCTCGCTGGTGGTCCCTGGTGCCTCTGAGCAGTCTTCGCAGCTAGCACCCACCAATGGGCCTCCGTGATAATTCAGGGATAAAATGAAACACAGGCTGGGCTTCAGCTACAGATCTAATCACAGAGCACCAATCGCAGGCATTGTCTCTTCTGTGATGGGAACGGTACCCCTCTCTACCCCTCTCTGACAGGCCCGGGCGCCTGTGTGTGCGTTTATTTGTCCCTGTCTGCCCTGCGGCTGATAATGACTTTCATGGCCCTGCTTTATCTTTGACAAGGAAACAAGAGATTTAACAAAGGCCACTGCACCACGCCACCCAACTGGAGGAGGTAGGGTTGAGGGCGCACTGAGAAGCTTCATCATGTCTGCCCCAAGGGCAGCCTCTGGTGTGTGGCTTTGCTGACTCCATGGGACAGGGAGCTGCCTGTGTCTTGGTTAAGGGTGTAGGTGCCTTTGGAAAACTCTGTACGCATGACACGTTGGCCTTAGGTCTGAAGAAGGCCCTGACGTGGAACTCCGGATGCAGCTATTGCTGCTGTTAAGTGCCATTGTCAAGGTCTTGATCTACAGGGACCCTGTGCACGACAGAAACTCCCGGCCATGCCCTGCGCCGCCCTCATAATCGCTGATGTGTTTGAGCTCGCTGTTGCAGGCACTGGGTCCATCCATGTGGCCGAGGGCCTGCCTCGTTTTCTTGCTGCACCCCCATCAGTGACGCTACCATCAGGTGATGCCCAGCATGTTGCTGTGACCTGGGAAGCTATGCCACTGGAATTTCCAACAGAGCAGGGCGACCTATGGACCACAGGCTAAGACCAGCCGAAAGCTTCCCAAAATGAGTCAAGGGAATGCCCTGGGGGTCCCAGCAGAAAGTTGTTTATTATGAGACTGGGAGGTGAGCCCCCTTGTGATAATTGGTTTATTGTACCAACCTGGTCAATAGGAACCTGTAGGATTAATCAGATTGCAGTTTGATTGGAAGGCAAAGACATGAATGACTCTGCCAGCCCCCCCCACCCCCGCACCCTCTCGTGATCGAACCAGCAGGTAGCTGCTTTAGCTAGTTCTCTGCCTCAGCTTCTGAGCTATACTACCCGTGGGACAGCTAACCTGTTGCTAGAGCGTGAAGTTTGTTCCAGACCTGCTTCACCATACTGCTGGTGTATACATCACTTGAACTTGAGACTGGTGGGCCCTGTTATTTTGCATTGCTTGAGTTCAATATCCCATCTGGGCCTGCTTCGCTCAGCTCCTGAGCTTCTGACTGTTGGTGACTGCTGTTTGCTGCCAGTGGCCATACCATTTGCCTTGCTCTAGGGAAGACTCAGTTGTTGGCTTCCTTGACCTTGGGCCCAGCAGTCCTTGTGAGTTGATGGATTTCCAGTATATTAATTGTTCCATGGAAGTGAGCTGAACTGATCCCTCTGGATTGTTGTGTGGACTAATTAGCTGTTATATTTCATTATGCTGAAATCTGTCTATCTATCTATCTACCTACCTATCTATCTATCAAATCATAAGTGTCCTGGTTGGTTTCTCTAGAGAACCTTGCCCAACACACCCCTACACTAGAAGAGGCTGTAGTAACCACAGTGGTGGACTTGGTCATGGGATCATGCAGGTGGCACAAGACCGGGGCACCGTTTTGTTTGGGGTCATTATGAGTTGGAACCAGCTTGGTGGCAATTAGCAATGACTCTGCCACGAAGATCTGCAGATCTCAGCTCAAATGCCCCTTCCTCTTGGAAGCTATCCTGTCCCCCCACACGAGCCCAGGCCTGCACCTGGGAAGGTAAGGCCTAGAGCCACTTGTCCTCTGATGGAGCAGAAGCTAATGCCAACGTGATTGGGTTGGGATGGGGCTTGGTCCCCCAGTGGTCTTCCTTGTTAATTTTGGAGGTCTCTAGTCTCCCCTCTCCCTTTACCCATAATAGAACAAGCTTCCTACAGCGACAAACACAGTTTTCGCTGGTCTATTCAGTTTCATGATCCTTAAAGACCAAGCAGAAGTGATTCTTCAGGAAGCAAAAGCGAGTGGTCTAGGACAGCCATATGACGCTCTAACTCTCAATACAGACCTACTTTGTTTGAGTTCAAGGGACCAGCAACCAAACGCTCATCTTCTGACTCATGTGAGTTCCTATTTCTTCACCACTTCACGTTCAGTCTCTCCCCTCATTTACAAAATTTAACAACCACCCCTGGGATGCTCTGTGGCAGAGGGCAGGGAGAGTCTTGCCTAAGGCTTTTGAGCTGGGAAATGTTCAAGAAATAAAAAGCAAAGCCATAAGAAAAGCCAGCGATGATAGACATCTGCCTTCCTTTTCTTAGCCATGGTGGGGTTTGGGTCCATTTGTTTAGTTGAGCACCCTGGTGGGTGTGGAGGTACAGACAGGAAGGCACAGAGCCCAGAGGGATTCTTCTGCAGACAGACACTGGGCACTCCACGAGAGACTCTTGGCTGAGTGAGAGAAGGGGGGGGCAGGTAGGGGGAGCCTGACTCTGAAGAGAACCACGGTCGGATGGCGTTCTTGCTCCATCTTCAGGTAACCCACCCAGCACCACTGGTAGCCAGAGATGACCCCCCAAGTCCGGCTGGACTCTCTGGTGCCTCATCTTCCTGGCTGCCAAGTTGGCCACTTGGACACTAGTGTGACAGGCTGCTGACCTTTTTCCTCTCTGGGCAGCCTGCTTAGGCAGCAGCCTGTATGGAGTGCTGCCTGCCTCATCTGCTGTAGACTTCTAGGGCCCTGAGGCTGGGACTCTGGAGAATACTGTCCATGAAAAGTGCCCATGGGGGACTGGCCAAGAAAGGACCTGGATTCCATATTGTGTGTGCTTTCCTCTGGGACCCAGGGTCCCTTTGTGACCCTTCTCTCAGTCCCAACATCCTGTGACCACC
>PVJH01047294.1:0-11389 GCA_004026705.1 Nesogale talazaci
CGCAAAGATCTGTTGTAGAATTGAGAAGTTAAACCCATTGGTGGGCCTATAAAATTCTTCCTTATACATCCTTCCATGCCGCCATGTTCTTGCCTCCTCTTATTTTATTTTAGGCAAAGTAAGCATTTTATTTCTTGATTTACGATCCCTTTTCTATACCTCTTACTGAAGACCTTTCTAGTTTTTTTAGCTAGTTTTTTCCTAATTGTCTGATTCCTTATTCCACAATGTGTGCATTGTTTCCAAATGCTGTTAGAAGAGTTACTTGCATCTAGTAAAGATTCAATAAATCTGAATGAACAGATAAAGAAGAGAAGTAGAATATAATAAACACATTCATTAAGATGCAGCACATTTTATAATATTGCATGTCAAATATATGCTCAATTAATCAGAGTTACACGTTCTGCTAAAAACTGTTAACTAAATTTATCTACACCAAGCTTATCCACACCAATCTTAGGAAGATCCCTGAAAAGCAAATGAAGAGTGACAATAACTTTAGTTTTAGCAAGGTGAGTAAAGAAGAAAATAAAAAGTGATAATTATGTTACTTCAGGGACAAGCTTTTTTTATTAGGCTACTGTGAAGTAACGTCAACACAAATTTAGTATGTTTGTGTGTGTACCTGTGGTTCCATGCTGTATAGACGCTTCCAGCTGACAGTGATCCTAAAGACACTTGTATAATTGCCTGGCGCTACCACATCCTGGCAGCTGTCATTGTGTTTGAACCCATGACTGCATCCACTGTGTCCATTCATCTCATTGAGGGCCTCCCTTTTCCACTAGCCTTCTTCAAAGCCTGGTGTCCTCTTTCAGGGATGGTCCCTCATGATGGCGTGTCTGAAGTACCTGAGCTGAAATACCAGTGTCATTGTACATCTGCTCATGACAGATTTCTTTCATTTTTCCGAGAGTCTGTTGGTATATTCGACAGTTGTATGGACACAATTTACATATCATACAATCGAGTAGTCCAGCTGTGTAATCATACCAAGAGAAATTGTCAATCACTACTATATCTATCTTAGAACAGGCCCCTTCTCACCCCTACCGTGGCTAAACCGCCTTTGAAATTTGTTGTGCGATCTTGATCAGTCTAGCGCTCACTCCCCACCTAAAATCCCCTTTCCTTTCCTATGGCCTATACCCAGTCCCATATTTTCTATTATAACTGTATCAGTTATTATCATTATTTATCCACTCCCCTTGTGTTTCATAACTGGAAAACCCAGCAAAAAACAATTGGAAACAAATCACACAAAGGTAGTCAGTATAAGATCATGTTAGCATAAAGACAAAAGTATGATTAATGCATGAGAACGAGAAGATCCATGTGTTAGTCTGGGTAGACTAGAGGAACAAATTTCATAGACATGCATATGGATGTAAGGAAAATGCTTATATATAAAAGAAATAGGACATTAAGAAAGGATCCTAATCCAGCCCAGTACAAAGTCATAAGTCATAAGTCCTATATTAACCCATATGCCCTATATCCATCTATAAAGTCTTCTTCTGACTCACGAAGTTGCAGATTCCTGGCACCAGCAGGGGTCTCCCATGGCTCCATGATTCCAGGGCTCAGGGTCCATCAACAGCAGAAGCAACTCATCACTGGCAGAGGTCTCCATGTGGCCCCAGCTTCAGAGGTCTGGCTCCAAAAGGGCAAAGTTGTGTGATCTCTCTGCCAGCTCCTCCACCTTCTTGGATGCTGCCATCTTGTCTTGTCCGTGATTTATCGTCTCTGAGACTAACTCCCAACCAGTGGGGAAGATAGCTTCTCATCTTCATGAAGGAAATATTGCGAGATTTCCCAGAAGTCTCAGGAGAAAGCCATGCCCACACAGAAGCATCATTGGCTACCCAATGGCTATCTTCAGATTAACAGGCTAGACTCCACCCTTACATTTCAATCATAAAATTAACATAAGCACATGACTGCCACAATCCCCATCCACATTCAAAAAGCCAGGAAGAAATTTTGTTATGGAACAGCTAAAGAATGCTTGTACCTGGAACAAATGTGGGTTTTGTCCATGGAGAGGTCAACTGATCAAGTATACAGTTAAATTCAGCATGATCAAAATTACAAGGGTCTCTGCCTGATAGTAAAGCTGTTAGGAATCTTGCCTTTGACTAGAGCAGATCTCTGAAGAACTGGGTCTAACTAGATATTTTGCACATGGGTTTTGGGCTTCCACTGTGTTCCATAGCCTTTTACAAATTGAGTGCTCATAATTTCAGCCCTGATATTTTTTTAATTATCATATTTAAATTCATAATTGTCATCTTTAGATCACAGTAGCTTCTTAAAGTAGCTTCTTCTGTGTGAAATTAATTTTGTTGACTCCTCACTTAGAGGGCTGCTTGTGTGAATATAAGTTTTTTAAAATCCCAGACACTATTTCAATTGACAGGCAGGCATCATGTATTTTCTTCAGGACACTTTGCTGTAGCTTCTTTATCTTGAGTGAGCACATCATGAAGGTGAGTATTGAGTGAGGTGGTAATGCCAGGAATAATTGTTTTTAAGTTAGAGCTAGGATTTAGTGGGAGTCCAGAACTCGTTCCTGGATCTATACACATTAATATCATTTCATAGCCCAATCATGTCAGAAATAATTGTGCAATCATTTCCATAATCTGTGTTCAAACTTATTTTTCTTCCTGGGATTCTTGATGCTATCACTCCCTTATCTCCCCTCCCCGTCACTTTCTCCCCTCCACCCAAACCCTTATTATGTTTTCTTTCCCTGTAGGCTAAACAGGGTTTCATTAACCAAACAAACCAAAAACAAAACCCAGAATAACAAATAACATAGCTTCAAGAGGATTACCCTCAATGGGTGACCCTGACATACATAACCATAAGGAAAATATAATGAAATAGCTTTCAAAGGATTGATGACATCATTAATCTCATAATGCAGCATACATGGCATTGATGAAGCAATATATTTGTCTGCCAACCAATAGTACACTGTTTTTGATACAACTGCCTCCTGCTTCCTCAAACATCATGTGTTTTCCAGCTTAAATTCTTAGGTTATAAGTGTGTCTCAGCTGGCATCCAGTTCATTCAGTGGAGTTCTTATATGGCGGGCACTCCCCTCCCCACAAAAAACACGAGCCTATGTCTCCCCAAACTTGAACATTCCCTCTCCCCACTTATACTCTGCCCTTCCCATCAGTAAGCCTCATCCCTCGGATAGGGCTACCTCTCTCTAGGGGCTCCCACTCAGCAGACAGCCTCACCACCCCCGACCCCCACCTCACAGCCCTGTCTATTTGGTCCCAGCTGTGGTGAGGCAACTTCTGACCAAGTTACCTACACTAAACTGGAGCAATGGTGTGTAGTTCATGGGCTCTGGTCTGGCTCTTTTCGAGACAGCCTGGTGGTTAACCAGAAGACTGCATGGCCTGCAAACTTGACCTTGTGCTTGTTTTGCTGCTTGTTGCCATCACAGTGGACACATCATATATGTCCTTTTGTGCTTCACTAAATTCACCAGCATAGTATCTTTCAGATCCCTCTGCAACTTTAAGTGTTTCATGTTGTTACTGCTATTTTTTAAGGATGTTTAGTATGCCATTATATGTGTACCAGAAATAATTTTTTTGTCTATCCACTTTTCTGTAGATGGAATTGTAGATCTTTTCCCAGATTCTTGATATTCTGAACTGTGCTGCTATGAAAATAGGAGAGCCAATGCCTGCTCATGATCTGTCCCTTATTTTCTTTGGGTATATGCCCCGTAATAGTATTGCTGCGTCATAGAGTACCTCAATTCCCATCTCTTAGGTATTGCCATATGACCTTCAAGTGGAGCTGTGACACTTTGCTTCCCTCGTGCATGTTGGTCATGATGTCTTCCTACAGTTCACCAGGTCGTCTATCACTATTATTATTTTAATTTTAATAAATCATTTCAATGGGAGCTCTTACAACTCTTAAAATAGTTCATATATCATTTTTATCAAGCACATTTAGACCTCTGCTATCATAATCTCCAAAATACGTTCTTTTTACTGGAGCCATGGGTATCAGCTCCTCTTCTTTCTGTCCCTCCCTCAATCACTCAAATTCATGAACCACTGCATATTTGACAGATTATTTTTATTTTTATATTTTACACTGCCTGCTATTAGCCCATGTTGCTATTTTTGTGTACATTGATGGGGTTTTGTGTACATTGATGATTATGAACACCCTTCCTTCTTTCTCTCTCCTCCCTCTACCTTTCCCCTACCCTCATGTTATCGCTTCTCTCATTATTGGTCCTAACGGGTTTATCTGTCTTGAATTATGTTTATCGAGACCTGCTCTCTGTAGCAATGTACATGCTCTTGTCTAGACAGGTTTTAAAGTTAGAACCGGGTTCATGATAGTGGGTGGGGGGGTGGGAAACATTAAAGAACTACAGGAATAGAGTTTGTTTCATCAGTGCTGTACTGCACCCTGACTGGCTCATCCATCGTGGTGACCAATCGTAAGGGAATGTCCAATTGTCTGCAGACAGGCATTGGTTCTCCATTCAGAACCCCCTGCCCCATTCTCATTGAAAAGGTTATTTATTGGGGTTTTCTGAGGCCTACCATCCAATCCCATTAATGCTGCATGATCATACAGACTGGTGTGCTTCTTCTATGTGGGCTGTCTTATTTCCCAGCTAGATGACCACGTGTTTAACTTTAGGCCTTTAAGACACCAAACACTGTATCTTGCAATAGCTGGGCATTATCAGCTTTATTCACCACACTAGCTTATGCACCCATTTTGTCTTCAGCAATCGTGTCATAAAGATGAGAATCAGAGAATGCCAGGTTGTTAGAACAAAGTGTTCCTGCATTAAGGGGGGACTTGAGTAGCCCATTATCTGTCTGCTACCTTTATACTTGACCTTCAAATATAGGTGCATCGATCTATGTCCCTATTTTATATATTTCCATACATATCACTATGTTTATATCTCTATTAATGTCTTTTGACTATTCACTTTTTCTTCTATTTTCTTTACTTTCCTCTGGTCCCACTATCAACATTCATAAGACTTTATATACTCCCTTCACCTACCTTGCCCTTGATCAAACAATACTGGCATGCTATACCCTCCTGGCCATCGATTTCAGATCTCTTGCTGTTCTCTTGCCCCAGGCTTTGTTGACTCCTCCTTCCCTTTACTCCACCTCCTCATGTCTCCTGTTCCCCTGCAACCATTGGCCCCATTGCTTTCTCCTTGGGGTTGTATATCCTACCTTTCTAATATATTTAGACATGAGAAAAATAAGGAAAACTAGCATATGAATAGTTCCAGGTCTGTCTGGTGACCTTGAAGAATGTTATGAATGTCTTTACTGTATAAAGCACCAAGTCTGTTTTACAACTGCTTTCAAAATTCAGATGGGATAGACTCAATGTCATAATTTGACTCTGTGGACTTATTTTAGGTTTCCCAACCTTCGTGTCTGTGTCACAGTTACCACCTGGCCTGAGTTGAGCTGTTCATATTGAGGTTCTCCACAGTCTTTCCCCATGGATGTCGTCAATTTGACATCGGTGTATTTGATCTGAAGAATCCATGGATTTAGTTACCTATCTGTGTTGTTTCAAAAAAAGTATTTGCTATGATTGACTTCTTGGTTTTGCAAAATCCCATCATGTGATTCCTAGGATAGTTTCTGTCACCACATCCATGTTTTCCAAGTATTGTTCTTTTCTGTAGACTTTGATTTTCATCAATAAATCCTTCCGGTTTTCTCCACTTTCAGTTAGCAAGGTTATATCATCTGCATAGTTTTGTTTTTTAATGATTCCTCCATTAAACAGTTGTCATATTATTCTATTTATAGTCCAGTTTCTAAATGCTCAGAATATAAGTGGAACAAGCATGGTGAAAGGATATATCACTGAAGCATACCTTCCCTTAGCTTAAATGTTTCAATTTGTTGCAACAAATTAAGTTCCATTTAATGCTCTTTAGTCTATGTACTTATTCCCCATGTGCACAATTAGGTGCCTTAGCATTCTCATTCATTGTCATTTTATCCCATGTTTAATTATCCATATATTAATAAAACACTTGTAAATACTTTTCTGGTATTCTCTGATTTCAGGCAAGCTATTTCTGAGGTTGGCAATGGTATCCCAAGTTCCATATCTTATTCTTCATCCTGATTGAATTTCTCATAGTTCTCATACACTGCTTCTATAGTTTTTAAATATTTCAAAAAATATATATTATTAAATATTTTGTTTTATTTATTATATTCATTTTTTTCCTAGTATGCAAGGTTACATAACTTTGAAATGGGAATATAGCATGGATTTTTTGTAAATCGATTGCCAGGTAAATATTCCAAATTCCTTTATATATATATATATATATATATATATATATATATGCATTTCCAGTACTACCTTCATATATTATAAAGTTTTAATTGTTATTTCATCAATTCCTGGAGCATTGTTTTTAGTCAACAATTTCAGTGCAGCTTGGATTTAATCTTTTTCAATACTATTGGTTCATTTCCTGCCTCTTAAAACTTGAATGTTGATCAATTTTTTTGGTACACTGATTCTCTACATTCCTTACATTTTCATTGAATGAACTCTTTACTGAATTCTTCAGTAATTTTTTCCATTGAAATTTTTAATATTGTAGTTCAAAACATGCTTTTCATACACTTCTTTCAACTGAGAAATTCTGTGTCTTTCAATTGGGTCTTCTAATAGCAGATTTTTGTACATTTCATTATAGTATTTTGTCTTCCCTAGTTGATCTTAGACATTTTCTGTTCACTACCTGTCCTTCATCATTTTAGTCACTATAGCATCCACACATTCAAGACCAGTTCTTGGTTTCTGCTTTGACATGCATTTTAGTCTTCTCTTTATTTTCTGTCTAGTTTTCTTCTTGTATGATGCTTTGGTATCATTCCACAGATGCTCTTGTCTTGGTCAATGTTGTTGAATGTGTCAACCATATTCATGGTATGGTTTGTAAATTAAACAACACTACTTGATGTGATTCAATTATGGAACAATGCTATACCTGTATTTGACCTCATAAAATGGTTTGGGGAGTACAGTGGTGGCATTCTGTCTTTCCTGGATTCATTCACATTTAACTTTCTCTTGCTTCAAATTAAAAATATATTTAAGAATTGATTGTGTAAAATCAGCCTCTGGTCATGTTTTTTTTCCAATGACATTGAGCTTCTTCTTTATGTCTTTCCACAGTTGTAGTCTTTTTGATTCAGTGTATTCATTCTGGTAGGATTCATAGGAATAATCACATATTGTGTTGCGGGGGAAAATATTTGCAATGTATCATTTGATCTCTTGAATGCTGCTTCCGAGAACATTGACTATGGAGCAAAGCAAAATGAAATGGTGGGCAAGTTCACTCTTTTCTACATTTATAAGAGCATTGTCTATCCAGTTGTGAGATTTTTTTTCATTATGTTCAGTTGTTTCCATGATCTCCATCAGCAAATTCTTCTTACTTTCAGCAAGAAAGGTTGCATTATCTGCATATCTCAGGTAGTTCATGAGTCTTCTGGTAATTCTGAAGCCAAAGTCTTCTTCATATATCCCAGTTTCTCCAATTATATGATCAGGATACAGATTCAATAAGAATAATGAATGTATGTAACCCTGATATAAGCCTTATCTGATTTTAGATTATGCAGCATTCCCTTGTCCTGTTTGTATGACTGTCTCTTGGTTTAATCACAGGTTCCAAATGAGCACAGTGAAGTGCTCTGAAATTTTCATTCATCTTAACATTTCCTGTAGTTTGGTAAGATCTACACACTCAAATTTATGCTGTATTGTTTGTGAATGCATGGATCTTATTTTATCATGACAAAATCATACCTCAGGATAGATCTGGAAGCTATTTTTGATGATGAACATGACAGCATTCCTCTTGACTTTGTTATTTCCATCAGAGTAGCCCACAGGATCATCTGATTAAAAATGGTCTGCTCCAGTCCATTAATAGTGATGATATATATATACACACACATATATATACATATATATTTCATGTCACTTTTGATCACTTCCTATATATGTATATATAGAACTCTTACATATATTATAACAATCTATAATTCAAGTAAATCAAGCATAGTTGTACAATTACTGCCACCTTCATTTTCATAATATTTTCTTTCATATTTTCTTTCCTATTCAATGCTTTAATATCAGGTCCCCTGGATCCCCTCACTATCCCACACCACCACCACCCAGGACACCATATATGCATACTGCTATATCTTACACCATTTAACCATTACTATTTTTAGAATTTTTCAACATTTTATCTACCTTGGACTTAATGCATATGATGATCTTAATTATTCAAATGAACACACTTTGTCCTTTGAGAATTTTCACTATATAAAATCATATCATCTGAAAATAATGATAAGTTCACTTTTTCAGCTTTATGTCCTTCAGTTGCTGTATGTTATTAGCTAGGTCCTCCAGGACGATGTTGAATAAAAGTGGAGAAGATGACATCCTTGTCTGATCCCCTTTTTCAGTAGGATTATTTCTGTCTTTTTTCCATTGATTATAACACTGACCAGCAGTTTAAATATATAGCCTGCATTATATTAAGGTAATCTCATTCCAATTCTCTCTTCTTAAGTGTCCTAATTAGGAATGTTGTTGAATGTTGTCAAATGCTTTTTCTGTATCATTTGATAGTACCATGTGATTCTTGAACCTTTTTTGTCAATGTGATGGATAATGTTAATGGACTTTTGGATATTAATCATCCCTGCATCTCTGGAGTGAATCCCACTAGGTCATGATGAATTATTCATTTTATATACATTGGTATTATGTTGGCTAAAATTTTGTTAAGGATTTTGCCTCAATATTTATTAGAGATATAGGTCGGTAGTTCTCTATTCTTGAAAGAACATTGTCTTGTTTTGATGCCAGTATCTGGTAGTTACACAATTTCTTGCTGATCTGATAAGTAAGAAAGAGGGGGTGGGGTCTACATGGTCAACCAAGTCATAGTATGGGGATTCCTTCTTGTGGGTGTGGCCATCTCATGAAGACTCTGGGAGTCTTCCTCTCTTCCTCCCTGGAGGCAAATTTCTCTCTCTCTCTCTCTCTCTCTCTCTCTCTCTCTCTCTCTCTCTCTCTGATTTACAATCATGTTGATAAGCCACAGGGAGCCACAGCGATGGAAGTCAGAGCCCTGGAAATATATCCATTACCATGGGATCCACAGGACTTTCCACAGAATCTTCCTGCATTCATTTGGCATCATACATGTGCTGCATGAGTCTGAAGAGGAATTGATGGGATAATAGCAAATGTATGGGCGTGATCTGTACTGGGCTGGGATGTTTGCTCGATATACAATTGCTCTTTGATACTAAGCTTTATCACACTCTTGAGTATCTCCACATATGTTTCTCTAGTGTTATATTAGCTTCCTAGAATGTGTTTGGGAGTTTGATTTCCTTTTGTATGGTCCGGAGCATATGTATATATATAAGGAAGAGATCTATATAGCAAAGGAATGGAACATTGAGAAAACATCCCATCCCAGTCCAGTCAAAGTCGTATGCCCAATATTAACCTATATGTCCAATACCAATCCATTAGTTCTCTTCAGACTCATGAATCACATGCAATGATGCCATGACAATCACAGACAAGTGGGTGCAGAGTTTTGTGTATCCAGTGGCAGTAGAATAAAGTGACATCTGCTTTTTGGCAGGACAGTCCTGATTTTAAATAATTTGTCCTGCATCCCTCGGCATTTTTAGAAAGTCCCGATTTTTTTTTTAAAGAATGCATGGCAGGAGAATAGGAAGGGAATATACTCCCTCTACACCACCCCCACTCCCTCCCCCACCCCTGTCAATGGTGTCTGCTTTAACAATGTTAAAATCTGGTCACTGTATGAGTAGAAGCAGTTCAGCATTGGCAGGGGTCTCTCCATGGCCTCCCAAGCATATCAGCACTGACAGGAGTCTCATGTGGCTTCTCTGATCCCAGAGGTCTGGTTCCATCAGAGTAAGCCGATGTGACTTCTCCCCATATCCTCCAGAACTCAGGTTCTATCAGCATGCTGCTACTTTATCTTATTAGAATAGTGTCTATCAGAGATTGAATTTATGGGCTCTCATCTCCATGGTGGAAATATCATGAGATTTCCCAGTATTCTCAGAGAAATTCATTTCAACACAAAGGTTTCATTGGCTACCTCCAGATTGACAGGCTAGACTCCACCCTTACACTCTTAATCAAATTGGTACCAGCATACACAACTGCCACAAGGTCAATTGTAATTTCCCATTTCATTCCTCAACCTAAAAATATCTATCTCCTCCTTCCGATCTTGGTCAGGTTTGCCAAAGTGTTGTCAATTCTGCTAATCTTTTCAAAGAACCAGCTTTTTATTATATTTATTTTTGTGTTGTTTTCCCTCTCATGTATCTCCACCCTGGTTTTTATTTTTCATTTTCTTTTGCTGTTCGAAGGATTACTCTGCTTAGTCTGTTCTACTTGTTGGAGGATTTGTGGTAGAGTAATGACCATAAGTCTCTCTTCCATTTACCACTATAAAACATAGGATGACTATCTTTGCTATATGCCATAAGTTTTACTACACTCTTTCTCACTCTCAGTTTCTGAAAACTTCCTAATATTTACTGTAATGGGGGCCAGTATTCACTCAATTTGAAGAAGAGAGTTATTTATCCTCCAAATATTGGCTCTTGCTTTGTCATCATTAATTTATTGATTTTCAGTTTTATCTGCAGTGATTCTCGAGAAGGAAGTCTGAGTGACCATTATATCTTTGAATTTACTCAGGCTAGACTTATGTTCCAGCACATGGTTCATTTGTGAAAATGTGTCATATACACTTAAAAGGAATGTGATTTTTTTTTCACTTGAGTAGAGAGCTCTAACTAGGTCTATCAGGTTCAGTTGCCTAATTGTAGAGTTTGTCAACTTGTTGTGCTTCATCCCCCTGATATATCTTTCTTGGAGAGTAGTGTATTGAAGTCAACTACTATGGTTGTGGAACCTATGATTTTTCTAATCATCGTTTGAAGGATTTGAATGACAAATTTCATGGGACTCTAGTTGGGCACGTATATATTTATTATGTTCACTGGCTCTGGATCTATTTGTGGTAATCATGTGCATATGCTAATTTTATGATTGAAATGTAGGGGGTTGGAGTCTAGCCTGTTAATCTGGAGCTAGCCATTGAGTAGCCAATGAGGCCTTTATGTGGGCATAGCTTTCTTCTGAGACTTCTGAGAAATCTCGTGATATTTCCCTCATGAAGATGAGAAGCTATCTTCCCCAGTTGTTGGGAGTTAGTCTCAGAGGA